>APFE031368658.1:52187-95881 GCA_000404065.3 Pinus taeda
ATTTGGACGATTAATAATTAAATTAAAATATGAAATTTTTAAGAGAAAAATTAATCATGAAGTGATTCATAATTGTGAAATGAGAATTTTGATAATTAAAAGGTAATCATATCCAAGTGTTTTATTCTAGCATGTTGAAATAAATGTTAATAAATATATTTTTTTGTTTGTTAGGTAATATGAATCTTGAAATCAGTGCCACTTCTCAGAGGTGGTTTGAGTAATGACTATCTATGAATGTCTAGAGAGTCAAAATCAACTAGTCCACTTGAGCTACACTAGCCCTTAGCATAGCCTAGACTATTTTGAACTGGCGATCTTTTCATCATGGAATACCTTACCAAAACACCCTATCACCTTCTATTCTAGGCCCATGAGAAAATGTTAATAAAATATTTCATTAACATAATAATATTTAGATAGATTAAGATTTTGTTTGTAAAGTGGTTCCAAATATCTATTTTTCTCAGCAATTCAAGGAAACTAAAAATAAATGCAATATCAAATTTAAGAAATAAAAACACAACTTCTAATTAAATTTAAAAAAAAAATGAAAATATTAATATATGTTTTAATTTAAAAAAAATGAAAATAATGTATATATGTTTTTAATTTAAAAAATAATGGAAGGAAAATGTAAATAGTATAAATATATGAAAAATAAAAAAATAATTAGGGAAAAATGTAAATATTATATGTTAGAAAACTAATCCTGGCCATTAATCTTGGGTCAGTTTGGATAGTTATGAGTCCAAAAACTCCTCGAAACTAAATCAACTATTTTATGTATGTATTAATATGTGTACATTTTACATCATTGATTGAGATTAATGAATATATATTTGATTGAGTAGTCTCGTGTTTTATAGGGCTATTAGAGCGGGTTATTTCGCTTTGCTAATTGAATGGGCCACTAGTTTTGTGGTCATCTAGAGCATTGGGCAAGGGAAATAATTCAGGTAAACGTATGCAGAAGTGAGAAAGTGGGAATGAAGAACGTGTGGAAGCATCAAAAGATTTGAAGTCTTGATGTAGAACATTAAGAAACCAGAACTTCGTCTGCTTGAAATCTGTCCATAGCATTGAATCTTGGTGTACGGTGGTTGGTACAGTTATAAAAAGGTGCGTTAACAGTTATTTTTATTTTCCAACCATAAATATTTTATGTGTTCATGGATCCTTGAATAGGTGACGAGCGGGTGAGTGGAGTAATGGATTCGTATATTGTGCGTAAATTTTTTAACGCTTCTAGTTTCTATTGTGACCATAACCTTAAATCCGGAGTCTAGGACCAATTATTGTGACATGTCTAAAGATATTAGAAAGATTTGTATCTGGCACTCTATTAGTTGTCTCTACCTGTGGTTGGCTTCTTTTTACACCGAGCATTGGAATTTGATTGTGAATCAATTGGAGAAATTAAATGGTATATGTGTTGTAATGATTATGTGATGTGTATCATGCCACTACATTCTACACTGAGCATTGAAATTTAAAGTGATGCGTATCATGCGACGGTTTTTTACATTGAGCATCGGAATTTAAAGGCGCAGATTGGTGACATCTAGGAATTGTTGTTGAAGTTAAAAGGAATAAGAGGTTTTGTGTTTTAACCAAGGACGATGTGTTGGCCTTACTGAATTAGATTAACCGTTGTAAGTTTTTTTGAGTTGGAGTTTTCGACCTAGACATGCAACAATGATTTGTTTAATTCCAGTACCGTAAAACACCCGGACTCCAGAGAGCGGCTCCATGCGATTATGCTCTTTCCCACTTGGTGTGATAGAGCTCAAAAACGTCAGTACTAACTAAAAAGACCCTCAGATCACTCTTGAGGAAAGAACAGGTACACAGTTATTTAATTAAGAAAAAATCTTTGAAATATGACGTTGGAGTTTAAAAGCATATTTTAAAATGTTTAGCATGTTGGAATTAGTGATGATTATTTAAAGAGTGAAAAATAAAAGAAAATTCACGATGGTAACTGTATTAACTGTATTTATCACTGATGAATGAATGGTAACTACAAGTTGCTGGGCTTAATGTAATGTTTGAGAAACTGATGATTTTGCACAATAATTACATGAGTTTTTGTTTTTTTGTTTTTTGTTTTTGCACAATAACTACATGAGTTTTTGTTTTTTTTTATTTTGTTTTTTGTTTTTGTATTGTTTTGTTTTTTGGTTTTTTTTGTGGTTTGTTTTGTTTCTTTTTTGAATATTATTTGGGATTATTTACAACATTTTTGTTTGATTTGCTTAAATCAATCCACTCTTGCCCAATATCCTATTGATTCAATTCTTATTTTTTTTGAATCCATGTTTGAAGTCTATTTTTGTTGAATCCATGTTTGAAGTGGATCTCGACATACAGGTGCCGGATTTGTTAGCACAATATGCCGAAGTGCTGCCTCTAGTGAAATTGCATTCAGCTTTCTGCCAAATATGAACAAAACTGTTCGTGCTTTAAAGAGCCTCTGAAAAGTTGATTTCTTCATTGTTTCACCAATAAGTACTTATTTGATTGTTTTGGCTCTGTTTGCTTATAATGTTGTTTTGTTCTTGAACTCTAGTAGCAAGAGTATTTACGTGGAGCAAAGGTTGGCTGATTGTTCAATGGTAGTTTTTCCCTCTCCATGGTATTATTTATGACCAGCTCAGTTTATTAAGATGATCATGGTCTCTCATAAGATACGAAACCAAAAGTTTGATTTGGATTTTATTAAGTTTAAATTATAGAGTTAATGAATATGAAATCAAGAAGGAAAAATGGCATTGTGGTTATCCCAACTCATCTAGCTACATGATGTATTAAAGGTCATTAATTCAAATCTTTGTGGATACATTTTTTGAAGTTGCTAAGAGCACATATTTTTTGCAATAGCTTCCTTGTTGGTCTTACATTGTAAAGAGGTGCATTTTTGGTTGAACCTAACACCCAGTGAAATCATCATCAATTATTTGTATTGGGTGCATTTTTGGTGGTAGCATACACCCCTTTTCAAAGTTGATTGCTCAAGAAAATGTCAAAGTGAATGATTTGTTGCAGTTATTATGTAGTTTAGTGTCATCTAATATTCATAACACTGTCCAAGTTAGCAAAGACACGTTCACTAACATTTAGTCATGTTTGCAAAATGCTAAAAGAAAAATTGAATTCTTGGAGCTAGAGTCCCACTTTTAGCGAGACGAACTGCAAAACAAGATTTCTGAGCTTGTTCTTGTTCAGAATAATAGTTTGTTTAAGCCCGATCACTAGTTAGAAAATGATCAAAGTAATGCATTGGTTTCAAAAGAAAATGCAACTAAATGTTCTTATGATAAGCTTGTTATTCCCAAAACTTTCATAAGGCCATGGGAAGGGACTAGACAAAATAAACACATAACTAGTTTGTGTTACAAAGAGGATATTATGGATGTATCTTTTCACATTCAAGATTTTGTTGAACCAATACAATTTCAAAGTGTTGGATTTCTAGATGGTGTTGTTCCAGAAAAGTTGATAGATGCAAACAGTGTAATAGAGTTGGACATGTGAAGGATCGATGCATTGATCTTCACGTGTATGAGCATTGTGGAAAGCGAAATCATCATACAAATAGATGTTCCAAAAATAAGACCACTACAAGAGAGAAGGTAAATTTCAGATGGATTTCTTCTTGGGATTGGACGAAAACAACCAAAAAGATTTACAGGTCATATCAAAGAATATGTTCCAGAGGGATGACCAAAATTGCACTGATGAAGAGTACTTCTCAACCTGTATCCAACAAGGGGGTAATTGTTAATGGTATACTATAGGTTCGAGTTCGAGATGTCAAGCGAGCCTGAGTCATATTTGAGTTGATTGAGTTGATTGAGCACTTCCATGTTCGCAATTGTTCAAGGAATTGTTGTGATAGTTCCTGAGTTTGTGGTCACCTTAAAACCACATTTTTGTTATTGTTCTCAGAACCACTATTAAGGTTCCAAAGTTGGTTTTCACTGAGATTTTGAGTTCTCCCATATTGGTTTGTGGTCATCCTTGAAAACCATTTGTGAGAGATATTCAACTCTTGGCTCAGATGCAATTTTTCATTTTGAGCTCTCGTTCTTGGATTTTTATATGCCCCTTTGGATTAAGGAATGAATGTTAGATAGTTAGTCCTTGGGATTAACCTTGGGTCAGTTTGGGTAGTTATTGTAGTCCAAGAACTCCCGAAAGCTAATTCAACTATTCCCTGTATGTATTAATATGTACACATTGTACATCATTGATTGAGATTTATTAATATATATTTGATTTAGTTCCCAGTTTCATGTGTTTCACATAATAAACATATGCAGAGAACAAATTTTACTTTCTAAAACGTTGTAGGTTGAAACGCACATGGTGGTAGAATATGTACACTCTACCTAAACTTTTGACTATTAATTTGTTACACAAAAACAAAAATTGGGTGATTATTATTGTTATAATATAGTTTTTTTTTCACTTTTACAATAATTTCAAAATTGTTTATTATTTTTAAATGGTTACACAAAGACATATTAAAATCATATCATTATTATTATTATAACATAGGTTTATTTTCACTTTTATAATTTTAAATTTGTTTAGTAATTTTCTATAAATATTTTGTAAAATAAAACATTTAATATAAATATTTAATAAATTAGTATAACCACATTAAAAATATTAATGTGGTTTTGTTGAAGCGGCTACAACCACCCTCCAATATTTTGCCTTAGCTTCGTTTTGGAGCCTCCCTACCAACCATCCTTACTAGCATGTCTTGTATTGTCAAGTACATAGGCTTCAATTGAGTTTCAGTGGAGTGCCAACCTGTGCATATCAGCTTGTTTGTCTCCCTCCCACACAGCGACATTTTGGACTTAGAACATTTCCTCGCTGAGACACTCCCCCAGAAAATTGTGCAATTTTGGAGGGGAACAAACCTTCACTCTAGAAACTGCGCAAATTGGTTGGGCAGCTTGGTGGGCTCCAGAATTGCACAGTATAGTCGGGCAGTCCTCTTTTAGAAAAATGCACAATCTGACCCGACACTAGGCCACAACCCATAAATTGCGCAATTTTGGGAGGAAGTGACCTGTTCAACCTAAAAATTGCATAATGCCTCATAGATAGCCAGCTCTGCTCAATCCATTAATTTGCTCAATTTTTCATCCCATGCTCACAAATAGATGCATGGGCCTTCACGTTGACCGGTTCCCTCCAGGACCAAGCAAACCTCATTTACATGCATGAGTTGTTTTTACAGAAAAATAACAAGAGGTAGCATGCAAAGGCATCCCTAGATTTGAGGGATCTATTTTTAGCAACTAGAGGTTACATGCAAAGATCATTTTAGAAACCTCTCGCTAAGTGTGGCTTTTTCCTAGGTTTGTGGCATGCGCGTCATAACCTCGATCTTATCAAAACTTATGAAACAGATGTTGCAGAGCTCATTCCTCACATTAATCTTCCAAATTTGACATCCCACATTGCATCGAGGAGTCTTCAACACTTCTGGCTTAGTTATTTTAGGGTAAGTCTGCTTCTCATGTCTTCCATTGTGTTTCTATCGCTTTTTGTGTTTCGCTTTGTTAAAGTGCTATCTGCCCACATTGCATCGAGGAGTCTTCGACACTTCTGGCTTGGTTATTTTAGGGTAAGTCTGCTTCTCATGTCTTGTGTTGTGTTTCTATCACTTTTTGTGTTTCACTTTGTTTAAGTGCTATATGCTTGGTTTCAATGAGCACTTGCTATAATTTTAATGTATGTTAGCTCGTAGAAGCACCATTTCAGTTTTCATTTTCATTCACTGTTGTCGCATGCATGACATTATTTTTGCACCAACGGTCGCCATTGAGGAAACCCACTTCACGCACATGCATGCTTTCCCGTTTTCTGAACCCTGCACTTATTGTTTGCATGCATGACCATGCACACTTTTCTACAATCAATTTCACCATGCATTTAGACTTCTCATATTTTCAATTGCCCGTTGGCGGGTCTAGGTTGCCTTGTTCCAGACCTTACCTTGCTATGCTAGAATTGTGCATTTTTGGAACCGAAGGCTCTACCTTCCCTCCAGAAATTATGCAAGTCTGGACCAACACTGACGTCTAGGCTTCCATTGCACAATTCTCAGACGCAGTTCCTTGCTGGCCCCAGAAACTACACAATGCAGTTTGCTAGTTTGCATGTCATTACTGACTGAAATTAAGCATTGTGCAGTTTCAGTCCTGAGCAGGCCAAGTTGGACTATGCATTGCATAGTTACAATAATCAGTCATCCAGCCTCCCAACAACCTAAATTATGCCTTCTGCAGTTTTGGCAGTTAGTCTCCTAGCCTCTCGATGAAAATTGGGCAATCTTCATAGACAATCGCACAAGTATGTTGCATGTTAGTCCTCTAGTTTGTTTTGGTTTTCAATTAACATATTTCTTGCCACAAGTATTTCTATGTATCCATGTATCGCAGGTGTTTGTCTGCCTCTCAGCAACACATGTATAATGGATTCTAGGAGAGCAGATTCAAAGAAACCGTTGAGAGCGCGGACACCATTGAACACACAGACACCCTCACAGATGACCAAGCTTGGAATCAATTCACCACTGTCGATCATGGCGAGGATGTTGAAGAGTTTCTCTTACCACAATTGTCCGAGTCTTAGTAACAGCTTGCATGGCTCGCTCAAGCCTATTTTTTCTCACATGGGTACATGTGCAGATTGTATGTAACATCTTGTAAAGTGAAAGCCCAAGTGTCGATAGTTAAATGTAGCAGTCATGTAGTAGGTGAAGAGTCACAAAGGGGAATGCCAAGGGTCACCCCACCCTTTGCTATTTATAGAACCTCATAACTCATTATAAGGGCTTTTGGGTAGCTAAGCTTCCGATAGGAGTATCTTAGAGAAATCTTGGAGAGTATTGTAATGAGCATTGGCTTCTCGACAGTGCAAAGCTCGTACAAGTATTTGGAGGAGTAGGGAGCAATGACTGTAACGTTCCATAATCGGGAGTAGTTGTTGGTCATGGTTGTACTGTATGATTAGAAATTTCACTTCTTAATATAACATCGTGTTGTAGCGGCTACAACCACCTTCCAAAATTTTGGTCTGCACCAATTTCGGAGCCTCCCTTGAAGAGTTTAACTTGATGACTGCACACACTTGAGCTCTCTCTGTAATCTTGTGTGATTCTTTACATTTTCCTTACTTGTTTATGGAATTCAAGTCCCTACATGTTGATGTCTAATTCAGGCTTGCGACTGTGTTCTGGTTATGCTCAAAGTATTTTCTTCATATGTGTTTGTTGTGTTCGTCATGAAAGCATCTGTCGCACTCACATGCAAAGTCACATACATTGTCACGCAAGTGTCATCTCAATCATGAACGATCAACCATGAGTTTCACGCTTGTCACTTGCATCGTCGGTCAGTCATGTTGAACATGTGTACTTAGATGGTTTGGTCATTTAGTCATCAAGTCATGCGAGTGTGTGTTTGTATGATCACCTATGCATCTTTCGATTGTTCACAGACTTAGTCTTTTTTCTGCTGAAGTTCTAATGACCAGACTCCTCACTGACAGCTAAACTATCACATTACTTTTGACTCGACTGACTGTGAACTAGAAAAATGCAGAAGCAACAAGATAATCCTTTCAAGCTACACTACCCGCAAGAAACTCAATTAACTCTCATGCTAGCCACCCGGACAGTTAGACCCAATAGTTACCCCAAGACTGACTCCCCTCAAAAATTGCATAGAAGCCATTGACCTCTCCCATTCAACTGACTGAGGAAATTTTGTAGACAATTTGAATAGATACCAAGTGCCCATCCGAGTCTCCTTTAGAAAATTGTGCAGTTTTCCCAGTCACTCATCCAGACAGTCGACTCCATGTTCATCTCAAAAATTATGCAGTGCTCATGAACAGGCCTTCCGCTGTCCATCAGTCAGCTCAGCTCAAAAATTGTGTAGAGATGATCAAGAGAATGCCTGTTCCCTCCAGGAATTACGTAGTTTCTGCTTACATTCATTGAACAGCCAATTGCCAGTTCCCTATGGGAATTGCATAGTTTTGGCTGCCAGTGACCCTAGCAACCAACTACTAGTTCCCTCTAGGAATTGCAGAGTTTTGGTTGCCAATGACCCCAGCATCCAACTGGTAGTTCATTCCTGGAATTGCACAGTTTTTTATGCCAGTGGCCCAATAACCAACTGGTAGTTCCCTCAAGGAATTGCACGGTTCTAGCTACTAGTCTCCCAGGAAGTTCCCAAGAAAAATTGTGCAATCCCTACCTATTGACCCTTCATGCAGGCCGACCTGTTTCACTGCAAAATTGCATAAATCTGGCTATCTAGCCCCTGTTGAGTGTTCATTTTAGAAAATGTGCAGAGCATGCCTACCTTGCCCTCCTACAGCCTGGACAATCCCTCCCAAAATTTTTGTAATTTTTCCTCCCGGCCAAGCCAGACCTTGTAGGAAGTCACTGTCAACTCAAATTATCTGTCTCCATCCCTTAGTGACTCTTGCATAATTTTCATCAGTAGTTGCTTGGAGCCATCATCCCGCATCATAGCTGTGCTCCCTCTCCCAGTCACCTGCATCCGAATGATCACGCGTCATGGTAGACTAGGAGGTTTTGGATTTGATATCATCTCATCGTGAGTGAATATAGGTACATGTACACCGACAAACATGTCAAGACAACAAATGTGATGAAGAAAGGGAGCACATGTATATGGATAGGTTCACCAATGTATGAATGAACAAAGCATGTGATGTGGACAAATGTGACGAACATGCACCTTTATGAACAAGTGAGCCTGTCAACCCTTCCAACATGAAAGCAAGGAACAACATGCTAAAGCTTCATCGAGCAAACCAAGGACCATCGAAGACTCTGTGCACTTCACCATGCATAGGCGAAACTCTGATACACCATGAAGACATCCATCACTAAGCAACACTATAGCTTGATATGCACTCCAACAGCAGCACAAATGTACCAGTATTGTCATGTCAAATCATGTCGAGTCAATTCATGAGTCATGTTGTCCACATCTCCACTATGGGCTTGTTGTCAATCAATGTGATGTAACGTGGAAGTCCACAAGGCCCACTTGTTGAACATAGAGTCATGTAAGTTGAAAATTCATGGAAGTCGAACGATCTTGAGGGTAGTCGAACAGCCACAAGGGTCAGTTTCACCCTTGGCTATAAATACCCCCCTCATTTGTACATGAAAGGACATTTCACCTCAGCTCCTCCCATATAGCCAAGAGAGTCTCTAATCTTTTATTTTAGGAGTAAGTAGTGGCTCCAATTCCCTGGTGATGGAGTTAGTGATGTACAATGTAAAGATGTGTCTTGGAACTTTCGCTTAATTCAGAACCCTGTTAATAGGTCATCACGTTTTCACACATGTATTGTATTTGTTGTAAGACTGATCTTTAACACTTGTAATGCATGTTTCTTTAACCTGTGTTCTACATCTGAATTGATTCATGTGTTGTAATGCATAATCTATTAATGGAAATGTGTTGTATATGGTATTAATAGTGTCTTGTCTGTGTTGACTGCTCTGCTGGACATCAGAAAAATTGTTCACATGAACCTTGCTATAACAACCATTACACTCATTCACTCTGATCCGTGAATGTTATACGTGTTATCTTACCTTGTATGTTGTGAATGCTGCATCTGAGTGGACTGCTTTGTCAGTCGCGGTGTATGTCCTTTTGTGTTTTGTGTTCCTGGCCATGTTAAGAATGATCCCTTTCAACCTTGAACTCACCTTCACCTTCTTCCTCTCACAGTGAAAGAATCATTGGCACAAGTACACTTACTCTCACTAGGCATGCGAACCTCACTTTTTGAAGACAAAGCGAACCACTCTCTTATGCTGACAAACAAGATATGAGGCAAATCCTTAAGATAATGGAAACCAGGCTATCATATTGGATGGGACTCCCACACCAAACGGTGTGAGGTCTAGTTGGGACTTCATACCGAGGTGATCTCCTGAATGTTGGCAGGTTCAACACTGTCAACATTTATGGCACTAGGAAGGAGGGCAGCCAGTTGTACATGGCTGAAATTCCCCTCACACTCATTCAACAAACATCTGGTCAAGGTAGTAACTTGCACTCTTTCTCACCTACACGCGACTCAGTGATTGGTTACTCCTCACCTCCCAATGTTGAGCACGAGACTTCAGATCAACACCTTTGCTCAATTCATCCCATCACTCACTAGTTCGCAAAAGTAGTCAGACTGATCCTAGATAGACAACATCTTCCATGCATAGTGAGGAAGCTGAAGGCCACTCCCGTAAGTATTTTTGTATCATCAGTGGAAGAAGCAACCCTTTCAACACTTGAAGGTCTATGAGAAGCTATCAAAGACAAAAAGAAATATCCAATCCTCTGGTAAAGTGAACAAGGCACTCTTGCGATCTCAGGATTAGACTTTGGTGTAGGAGGCGAAGGGGAAGGCAACGGAGGAGGCAGAGGTGGAGGCAAACCAACAGACTTAGAGTCAGAAATATTAGACTCTGAAGGAGAGGAAGAGTACAAAGAAGACGAACAGATGTCTAACACAAATCTTAAATGGATGACCCAGGGATCATTTACTCTCCCAGCCGTCTTGCATAAGATGATGAGGGAGGTGGAGAGAAAGAATGTGAAGTTTGATCCTGACAACACGGTAAAGGTGGAAGACCACCTAGACAACTTCTATCTATAGCTGCAGACCCTTGTGTTGCTTTATGATGATGTCAAATGTAGATTGTTCCCATCTACCTTGGTTGGTCGTGCAACTGCTTGGTATCACAGCCTTCCACCGAACTCCATACACAACTAGGTCATATTCAAACGCATGTTCTTTGAGAAATTCACTGATGGCAAGACCCCAACCATGCTACTCAAAGAGTTGGGAAGCTTTAAGATGGAGGTAAAAGAGAAAGTAAAAGATTTCAATAAGATGTTTACAGGTATATTGAACAAGTTCCCAGTAGACACTAAGCTTCATGACTCCATCACCACTGATTAATATACATCCGCACTGCCAACTAGCATTGCGCAGTTCGTCAAGCAAGATGCGAGACCAACACTATTAGAAAACTGTGAAGAGGCTATCATTGTTGAGAAAGACCCACGTGTAGTTGGAGTCATCAAGGATGATGAATCGACGAAGGACTACAAGGATGTGAGCAGGAAGTCCCAAGCAACGACGAGCAAAGGTAGGGATAAGGAAGAAACCGATATTGAGATTGTCACTCACCTTGTCAAGAGCTTGACCACTGAAGTGTCCAAAGCCAAACAACATAAAACAGACACTTTTTCAAGTAGTCTTCTGCTGAGGCAAAGACAGGCAAGTAGTTCATCAAGCAGCAACCGGTTCATTTCAAAAAATATGTAGAAGCCTGTGTTCCTACTCGAACAATGTGTAGATCCTAAGTTCTATTCTTTCCATGAAGAACATCATCTCGAGAACTCTTGCTCAGACTGGAAGTGAGTCAAAAGCACTTTCTATAGTCATACACTCAATGCACAAAGCAATATGTAGGAGGAGCCATAAGACATTGACAATGATTAAGAGGTTGCACTTGATGAGCCATCAAGCTCTGGGCATGAGGTGAACGCATATCAGTGCTCATAAATGAACACCGAGAAGCATCCCTAGAAGCAAACTAACCATCACAACCTTAGAAGTAAAGGGGCTCCCCCTACACTTAGGGAGATGCACGAAAAGATTAGACTACTAGTAAGGAAGGCCGATCCACTGGCCACCCTAAAGCAAAAAACACAAAGAAAGTCTAGGAAGACAATGGCGGATAAGAGTACATCCATGAGTAGCAAGTTGCGAAACACTCCATTGGACAACATGAACATCTGTTCCACCCTAGACACCTTGGTGAGTCAACCACCTCTAGACTACAACATTGTTGATGACATGAAGAAAACTCTAGCGAACATCATTTTGTTTGAGTTGGCTAAGATCCAGAGTCAGTGAGATATCTTGTTGTGTGATTTGGGATAGACAGTAGTAGATAGTGTAGCCTCTACCACCCAGGGAGCAAGCAAACCTCCCGAATCAATTTCCATAGTGCTCAATATGCTCTAGATGGAAGAAGCAAACTCAGGTTGCCATCCATTCCTACTTTCATTTCAAGTTTTTAACTACAATGTTCATAACTTCTTGGTTGATTCTGGTGCGAAAACCAACACAATGCCACTCTCCATTGCTAAGAAGATCAATGCACAATGGAGTGAGACATCCACGCTAATCATCCAACTTGATTGAACATTGGTACTAGCCATTGGTGAACTGCGGGACATGAAAATCCAACTATCCCATGAAATTCGAGTCCACTAATGCATCAAGATAGTTGTTGTGGACATACTAGAAGCATATGGTATAGTATTCAGTAGAGACTGGTCCAACAAGCTACATGGATATTTCACTATAGACTTGTCTCACATGTGGCTTGAGTACAAGGAAAAGTGCAACCAAATCCAGGTAGAATTTGAGCAGTACATGAAGCATAGTGTCACTCCCATCAATGGAGAGAATGAACCATTGGCTCTCACAGAACTCATGTTCGGCAACTACCTCGAGACAATGTTGGGGTGGTATCCTGTACGGGCAACTCCAACCCCTCTAGACACACAGTTAGGACTCCTTCCTTGCCCAACTGATGGTAATGAAACTTGTACAGTACATTCTACTAATAATAACAGTAGTAGTAGTGACAGTAGTCGCAAAAATACTAGCACATGAAGCGGTCCACGTATAGATGAGTTGTGGACTTTTTACTTTGACAGATCAAAGCCACATGACCACTCAGGAGCTAGCTGTGTTCTAATCGATCCTTGCAATAGGAAGCATCTAGTGTCAAGCTTCTTGTAGTTTGAGTGCATGAACAATATATCAGAATATGAAGCACTCGTGTTGGTCTTACAAAAGGCCATCAACCTCAAAGTGGGCATGCTTAAAGTGGTAGGTGATTCAAAGATAGTGGTATGGTAGGTACGTGACACCATTCACTGTTTATCACCACATTTAAAAAACCTACGAAGAAGAGATATGGCAGCTAATCTCAAACTTCCAATCATTAAATATCATTGTTGTGCCATGTACGCATAATGCATCTACCAATGCACTAGCAAATGCAACCTCAAGAATGTCACCGATAGGGATAGATTTACTATTGAAATTTTGTACAAACCATCTATCCCGGACAACATAACTAACTTACACATCCTTAATGATGATCAACAAATACTACATTTTATGGCCAACACTGACGTTTTCAAAGATGCGGCAATAGACGACGATGAGCATGAGCACTCTCTGCAAGCAGGAGCTGATGGCATGGAAGGTCACAATATTACAAAAGGTGTGGTATCACTGGAAATGCTATATGACTTGCAAGAGTGGTTCTATGGGCCAAGTAACGACAAGACCCATAGTTTCACCATGACGCACGAACTAGTAAACCTCGGAACAAAAAAGGATCTGAAGTTTGTTAAGCTTAGTACATGTTGTACACAACAAGAACGTAAAGCCTTCATCTGCTTGTTCAAATAGTAACGCGATGTGTTCATGTAGATGTATGATGATTTGAAAACTTATGACACATGGATCATCCATCATATCATCCCAATAAAGGAAGGGGTCAAGCCATATAAAAAAAATTGAGAAAAGTACATCCGTCGCTTGAATCCATCATATAGAAAGAGATTACTAAATTGTTGGATCCACAGATCATATATAAAGTTTGTCATTCTAGTTGGGTCTCCATCCTTGTGCCTGCATAAAAGAAGTTCGAGGAAATCCACATGTGTGTCGATTTCCAAAACGTTAACTACACCTTGAACAAAGACAACTACCCTGCCATATACCTACGGGGATAATATGGGGTACAAAGGGAGGTACCCAAGGTAATAATGTAATAATGGGATGGGCCATAGTAAAAAATGTGGTTAACCCATATCATGTAATAGACCACAAGTAGTTAGTAATAATGTAATGGGCCCATGGTATTAGTTCGATGGTATGAGGGAACCATGGTAATGACCCATGGTATTTTATGTATGAGGCCTATATAGAGGCTAGAGACTCCACATGGAGAGATGTCAAGGATTATTGCATGAACAAGCATATGGCTTGTGGAGTGTTCTCCTTCCTTAAGGACTGCATGTATGGTGGTGCCCTACCTTAAGGGTTTTGATCAATGAAGAACCATTTCATGTTATTTATGGGTTTGTTTCTATTATCATATATTTATGGGTTAGATTTATAACAAGTGGGATCAGAGCACTTTCTTGGGCAAAAGTGGAGAATTTTTTTTTTTTTTGCGGGAACTTTCTGGGGCGGCAAGTTTGCATATTAGATCTATAAATTTTGGGGAAAATCTACAAAATTTAATTGTATATCTAGATTCTTTGTGAAAAAATACCCGATTTCAAAAAAAAAAATTGGTCGAATCGGAGTCTGGATGAAAGAGATATCGTTGATTTAAACATCAGTGGTGTTGCAGACAATTTTTTGGGGCAGCGAGTTTGCGGCACATATCTAGATGTCCTGGTGCAAGATCTACAAAATCTAATTGCAGATCTAGATTCTTTGTGAAAAAATACCCAATTTCAAAAACAAAAAAATCAGTCGAATCGGAGTCGGGATGAGGGAGATATCGCTGATTTAAAATTAGCTCTTTTTTGCAAAAATTTTGGTGACGATAGGAGAGTTGCAGCGAAGATCTGAAATTCCAGTGCCTGGATAAAGATTTCTATCACATGGGCAGATGCAAAATGGATGTTCCATTTCCAAAAACAGGTCATAGTAGGGATTTTGAGCAATATTGACGAAATTGTGGCCATTTCAAAATTTCGCCAATCTTTTTTGTGATGGCAGGCCTAGATCAAAATTTGAGGGACTTGTATAAATTTGATGGCTCTCATCCAGCCAAATGGCTATCACAAATGGAGAAATATTTCAAATTGAATCACATCTATGATGATGCAACTCAGCTGAGTGTGGGGAAAATGTACTTGGACAATGAAAGATGACAATAGTGGCAATGGCATCAACGTGGCTATGGAAGGCCCCTAACTTGGGACACATTCAAAAAAGCTCTTATGGACCACTTTAATTGTAAATTTAATCTTGTGGATAAGCTCACACAGACAGACACACAACCTAGCAAAGATTTTATTTTTACAGGAAAGAAGGAAACTAAGAAACCTAAAGGGTTATTTTCTGTTGTTATCTCCTTATTGCATATTCATGGATTGATTCAAGAAAAGAAGATCATTGTCTCTATAAATCCTATTTGCAAGCCTAATTTTATCAATGTTAATTTGGTAAAAGAATTCCAAGTTCCAACAAAACACATTGAAAGCACACAGGTGGATGATGAAGATGTTCAAGTGTATAAGGATTTGAAGATTTCTATGGATAAATATGTGTTGCATGGTGATTTTTATACTTCAGAGACGGATAATATGGATGTTGTTTTGGGATACCCGTGGATGGAATCAGACGATATTATAAATATTAACATACAGAAGAAATTCTTGAAGCTCTGATATAAAAATAAGAAAATTACATTACAGGATATTTCCATTAATAAACACGTAGAGTCCAAGGAGGCTGAAGCAGAAGATTTTCTAGGGACTGACATATCAGATGATGAGCCAGTGATGATCGACAATCAAACACAAATAGAGACTGAAGCAAAAAAGGTTACAGGAGTTGTGGTTGAAGTAATATTTGAAGATAAGACACCACATCAGGTACCACAACATAACAGTCAGGCTCCAGTAAGGGGTGAATTAAAGAAAAAGACACCGTGGGTTAAAACTTCAACATATCATCACTCACATCACCCTGAAAGACAACAACCAACAAGATGGCAACAAATTAGCCACAAGAGCAACAACCCCAGTAGGGCAGATAGACATGAGCGAAGATCCACCTACTACACATCAACACATAAGAGCTACCACGGCCAAATTCCATCTCAAGCGAGCGAGGCACCAGCGAGATCGAGGGTTCACCTTCCTCTAGGATGTGCATGGTACCAGTGGACTACTCTTTTGAGTAGATCTTATTATTTGTGTTCTTCCCATGTTTCGAGGATGAAACATGCTAAGGGTGGTGGAATGTTATATACCTAGGGGGGATAATATGGGGTACAAAGGGAGGTACCCAAGGTAATAATGTAATAATGGGATGGGCTGTAGTAATAAATAAGGTGGTTAACCCATATCATGTAAGGGACCATAAGTAGTTAGTAATAATGTAATGGGCCCATGGTATTAGTTCGATAGTATGAGGGAACCATGGTAATGACCCATGGTATTGTATGTATGAGGCCTATATAGAGGCTAGAAACTCCAAATGGAGAGATGTCAAGGATTATTGTATGAACAGGCCTATGGCTTGTGGAGTGTTCTCCTTCCTTAAGGAGTGAATGTATGGTGTTGCCCTACCTTAAGGGTTTTGATCAATAAAGAGTCATTTCATATTATTTCTGGGTTTATTTCTATTATCGTATATTTATGGGTTAGATCTATAACATACCTCGTGCTATCTATGGACCATATTTTGCAAACAATATCTACGGAACAAATGTTCTCTCTCCTTGACTGCTTTTTAGGATACAATTAGGTTCTGGTAGCAGAACTTGATAGACTCAAAATTACTTTCCGTACCAAGTGGGGTACATTCGCGTATAGACGAATTCCATTTGGGCTTGTAAACGCAAGCACAACATTTCAGCGCCTTATGGACTTTGCATTTTGTCTACTCATTGGGCAAACTGTGATGGTATACCTCGATGATGTGACTGTGTTCTCAAGAAGACAAGAAGACCACATATGCCATCTTAAGAAAATTTTCGAGCGATGTTGAAGATATGTGATTTCCTTGAATCCTAAGAAGAGTGTATTCACTGTGTTAGAGGGGAACCTCCTCGGACATATTGTTTCCAAGAGCAGGATCAAGGTGGATCCAGACCGGGTCCAAGCTATCATGCAGATTCCTCACCTAGTCAATAAGAAGTCCATGCAGTCCTTCTTGGGCAAGATAAACTACCTTCGGAAATTCATTTCAGATTATGCACAAATAGTCAAGCCCATGCAGGGCATGCTTAAGAAAGATGTAGTCTACACTTGGGGAAACAAAGAAAATCATGCATTCGCCCAGATTAAGCAAGCCATTACTGAAGCGCCCACACTTTACAGCCTAGATTTCAAAAAAGATTTCCTGCTATACACCTTCACTTTTGATAACTCACTAGCTGCATTACTCACTTAGAAAGATGAAGCTAATGATGAACATATCATCTCTTTCATGAGTGCAAGCATGCAGGGATCAGAGCTTAACTACCCCACCATTGAAAAGCAAGCTTATGCAGTTTACAAGGCAGTGAAACACTTTAGGCCCTACTTGCTAAAGAACCACTACATAGTCTTCGTCCCCCACCCAGCAGTTCATACATTGTTGGTACAACAAGATCTAAGAGAACGACAAGAAAATTGGATGACAGGTTTGCAAGAATATGATCTTCAGATTGAGCGAGTACACATGATCAAAGCACATGTGCTCTGCAGACTTGCAGCTGAAGCAGTACATGCTACAGAGAATGAAGAAGAGCTCACCAGTTGGGAGCAGGAGATTGACATGTATGAAACAAGGCAAGCAACCACCATGGAAAACAGAACCTCTTGGTAGGCAGATGTACACCAGTACCTTGAGCATGGCACCATAACCTCTCACTTTTCTACCAAATAGATGAGGGTATTACACCTAAAATCCTTGGCATATCAGTCGGTGCATGAGTTGCTTTATAGAAAGCACAGTAATGGAGTTTTTCTCAGGTGCCTGGAGGCATAGGAACCAGAGAAGGTACTTCGAGATCTTGATGATGGACCCACTGGGGGTAAATTTGTGGGAAATACCATTGCACACAAGGTTATGCGAGCTGATTTTTACTAGCCCACATTATTTAGGGATGCACATTCCTATGCCCATAAATGCTCATTCTATCAATGATGTGCCGATAGAACACAAAGATCAGCAGCCCCACTACACTATGTTGTAGTGACTAAACCATTCCAACATGGGGCCTAGACATCATCAGGGAAATTTTCCCTCATTCGTCAAAGCAACGTCGCTATATCCTAACAACAATTGACTACTTTATGCGGTCGACAGATGCAGTTCCACTCAAACAAGTGAATGACCAAGATGTCATCAACTTCCTCCAACAGAACATCATCTCATGCTTCAACGTTCTGGTATCACTTGTTTTTTATAATGAAACTTGTTATTCATCTTTGAAACTCTATGAATTTGCATTACAGAATGGTATTATCTTAAAATATTCATCGAATTACTATCTGCAAGGAAATGGTCTAGTAAAGTCTACAAATAAAAACCTCATCCGTATAATCAAGAAGATTGTTTTCTTTGAGCAGTGTAACTGGCATACCACCCTGACGAATGCAATATGGGTTGACTGTGTAAAACCTACGCCCTCTCAGAATACCTCACCATACTTCCTGGTTTACAGTAAAGAAGCTATCCACCCATCAAATATCTACTTGCCTGCTCTTCAGCATTCCTAGGAATACCAAGGTGAGCGTTGCCAGCTAGTTTGGTGTAGGATGGATGCTCTCCGTAAGGTTTAGTAAGAGAGGACGAAAGCAAAAGAAAAATGCACACTCTACTAGAACTGTATCAAGAGGTGGTTCAATAAGAAGTCTATAGGAAAATCTAGGTTCGATATGGGTGACTTAGTTCTAAAATGGGATAAGCTCCATGAAGATAAAGGAAAGCATACAAAGTTCTAGTCCTTGTGGATTGGCTCCTACAAAATCCATGAGAAACTTGGACCACACACATATCGTTTGCTGTCAATTGATGGGAGGCTTGACAACCTTCCTATCAATGGACAAGATCTCACGCATTATTTTCAGTAGGTCGGGCCACAGCCATGCCATGTACATAGTCTACTTGTTACTTGTTGTTTCATTTGGTTTTCTTTTCTTATTATCTTTTCTTTCACTTTGTTTGATTTTGCTTACTATTTTTTTTCACATTCATTTTGTTTGTTTGATATATTAATATTTCTGTTTCCTGAAATAAGTGTTGCCAACTACTACATTCTGGCTTTTGAATAGAGTATGTGGCTGAAATTTGAAGAGACTTATGACACTGCAACACTTGGCTAGTCTTGTGTCCATTTTCTTTGTGCTTGGCTACAACCTTCAATCGATAAAGTACTGACAGAAAAAATGAACCATAAGGGAAGATTTGGTCCAACCATGAACTTCTGTCCACACTGGGAAGCCCCATGCCTGTACTCAACCTTTTGCTCTTTGTGTTTAAGCTAATCCAACTAGTAGAAATAGAGAAGGGGGAAAATCTAAATGAGAAAACCTATGTTAGAGGTCTTACATGCTTCTCTGAAGGAACAACATCTTCTACTCTTAATAAGCTAGGATCCCTCTTCTGCCACAAAAATAAATAAGTGCCTATTCTCCATCCTCTTAAAATAAAGAATAAAAAAAATACAAAGGTAAAAGAAGAGAAAGGCTTCCTGTACAAAGAGGTGAAGCATGCAGCTCCACTAGGGTACTGACCAGGCTTGCTCGTAGTGGAGCAATGTGTGTGTTCTTGTGTGACTCTACCAGGATACTGTCTAAGCCTATTGGCAGTGGAGCAACACCAGAGATGAAAACTTATACTTTGAGAATCTTTAACTCGCGAACTAAACTACCCTTCCTAGATTCGAAACACTGAGATCTAAGCTGAACTTTGATTGTGTTTGATTGAGTTGGCAAAGGGTGAACCATGTATGTCCATAGGGTAAGTGGGGAAACTGAAGTAACCTACACAATCATTCAATACTCCCCGAAAGACCAAGGCCCTGTGCTAGCAATGAATTAAATAAAAGAAGCTAGATTTCTACCAGTGTGTTGCCAAGTGTTGTAGCGGCTACCACCACCCTCCAAAATTTTGGCCTGCACCAATTTCAAAGCCTCCCTTGAAGAGTTTCACTTGATGACTGCACACACTTGTGTTCACTCTGTGAGCTCATGTGAGTCTTTATATTCGGCTTGCTTGTTTATTGAATTAAAGTCCCTACATGTTGATGTCTAATTCATGTTTGAGACCGTGTTCTGGTTATGCTCAAATTCTTTGTTTCATATGTGTTTATTGTATTCGCCATGAAAGAATCTATCGCATCCACACATAGAGTCACATTCACTATTGTGCAAGCATCATCTTAATCATGAATGATCCACCATGAGTGTCGTGCTTGTCACTTGCATCGCCAATCAGTCATGTTGAACATGTGTATCCGGGTGTTTTGGTCATTTTGGCATCAAGTCATGCAAGTGTGTGTTCATATGATCACCTATGCATATTTCGACTGTTCACACACTTAGTCATTTTTTTGTTGAAGTTATGATGACCAGACTCCCAATTGATAGCTGGACCATCACCCTACTTTCGACTCGATCAACTATCAACTATAAGAATGCAGAAGCACAAATCTATTCCTTTCAAGTTGCACTACCCACAAGAAACTAAATCAATTCTCATGCTGGCCACCCGGACAATTGGACCAAACAGTCACCCTAGGACTGACTCCCCTAAAAAATAGTGCAGATGCCATTGAACTCTCCCATTCAACTAACTATGGAAATTGTGTAGACAGGCAAGACAAACACCAAGTGCTCATCCCTGTCTCCTTCAAAAAATTGCGTAGTTTTCTGAGTCAGCTATCCATACATTAGACCGACTGTTCATCTCAAAAATTATGTAATGCTCATGAGTAGGCCTTCCGCTACCCATTAGTCAGATCAGCTCATAAATTCCACAGAGATGATCAGCAAGCCACCCTCTCAACCTCAGTGCAATTGTCCTAGCAAACAACTCCTAGCAATAGACTACTTGTTCCCTCCAGGAATTCAATAGTTTTGGCTGCTAGTGACTGAACAACGAATTATGAGTTCCCTCTGAGAATTGTGTAGTTTTGGCTGCTAGTGACCCCATCATCCAACTAGAAGTTCCCTCTAGGAATTGCACAGTTTTGGCTGCCAGTGACCCAATAGCCAACTGGAAGTTCCGTCTGGGAATTGTATAGTTCTAATTGCTAGTCTCCCGGGCAGTTCCCAAGAAAAATTGCACAATCTTTGCCTTTCATCCCTTCATGCAGCCTGACCTATTCCTTTGGAAAATTGTGCAAATCTGGCTATCCAACCCCTGCTGATTGTTCATTCCAAAAAATGCGCAAAGCATTCCTGCCTTGCTCTCCTGCAGCCTGGATTGTCCCTCCCAAAATTTGTGCAATTTTTTCTTCCAGTAGAGCCAGACCTTATAGACAATCACTATCGGCTTAGATTGTCTATCTCCATCCCTCAGTGACTCTTGCATAGTTTTCATCAGTAATTGCCTAGAGCCATCATCTTGCATCATAGCCCTATTGCCTCTCCCAGTCACCTACATCTGAATGATCATGAGTCATGGTGGACTAGGAGGTTTTGAATTTGATATCATCTCGTCATGAGTGAGTACAGGTATAGGTACACCAACAAACATGTCAAGATAATGAACAAGATGAACGAAGGGAGAATATGCAGATGGATAGGTTCACCAATGGATGAATGAACGAAGCATGCAAAGTGGCCAAATGCAATGAACATGCACCTTCGTGAACAAGTGAGCCTATCAAGCCTTCTAGCATGAAAGCAAGGAACAACATTCTAAAGCTTCATCAAGTGAACCAAGGACAATCGAAGACTCCACACACTTCGCGATGAGGAGGTGAACCTATGATACACCATGAGGACATCCATCACTCAGCAACATTGTAGCTCGACATGCACTTCAACATCAAGATGAATGTACCAACATTGTCATGTCAAGTCATGTTGCCCACATCTCCACTATGGGCCTTTTGTCAATCAATCTGATGTAACATGGAAGTCCAAGAGACCCACTTGTTGAACATAGAGTCATGTAAGTAGAACTGTCATGAGGGTAGTCAAATAGTCACAAGGGTTAGTTTCACGCTTTGCTATAAATACCCCCCTAATTTGTACATGAAAGGACTTTTCACCTTAGCTCCTCCCATATAGCCGAGAGAGTTTGTAATCTTTTCTTTGAGAAGTAGTGGCTCCAATGCCCCGCTGAAGGGTTAGTGATGTACGGTGTAACATTGTGTCTTGGAGCATTCGCTTAATTCAAAATCTTGTTAATAAGACACCACCTTTTCGCACATGTATTCTATTTGTTGTAAGACTAATCTTTAACACTTGTAATGCATGTTGCTTTAACCTATGTTCTACATCTGAACTGATTCATTTGTTGTAATGCATAATCTATGAAAGGAAATGTGTTGTATATGTTGTTAATGTTGTCTTGTCCGTGTCAAATATGGACCTTGCTGTAACAACCATTGCACTTATTCGGACTGATCCATAAGGGCTGACATGTTATCTTACCTTGTATGTTGTGACTCCTGCATCTGAGTGGATTGCTTCGTCGAAAGATGTGTATGTCCTTTTGTGTTGTTTGTTTCTAGTTGAGTTGGGACTGATCCTTTTCAACCTAGAACTCACCTTCCCCTTCTTCCCCTCACATTGGAAGATCCATTGACACAAGTACACTTACACTCACTAGGAACACAAACCTCACTTCTCGAAGACAAAGTGAGATACTCTCTTATGATGACAAGCAAGAGTTGAGGAAAATCCTTAAGACAATGGCAACCAGGCCATCATACCGGATGGGACTCCCACACCAAACAGTGTGACGTCTAGTTGGGACTTCATACTGGGGTGATTCCCTAAATGTTGGCGGGTCTAGCACCATCAACATAGTGCCAACACGTTTCATGCATATGTTGTTATTGTATTTCAGTTAACTTGGTTACTCTAATGATATAAGTATCTATTTGCTGACACATGTATGTCTAGATTCTTTCTGTATATGTATGTGTGAATCTTACTGAGATGTGTTGTTGGTTTAACCATCACTTGGATTGTTGGTTCTTCTTCCTTCTAATTCGTGGTGCATCTTTGATCACGTGTTCCCTTCCAAACTGTGTGTTTCCACAAGTTTCCAAGGGGCTCACTCACTTCACTTCCCATGTTTTAGAAGCATTCATGCACCTTCCTTGGCTTGTTGCAGATGTCACACCCTTGCTACCAACAAGGACATATTACTTACCTCTGCGTGCAACCACGGTCAAGGTGATAACATATGACCCACTATTGGGACTCCTACACCAAACAATCAGAGGTCTAGTTGGGAATTCTTACTGGGGAGATCCCCTAACATGTTGGTAGGTCTAGCACCATTAACATCTTGGCACTAGAAGGAGGGCCAGATGACAAGCTAAGTCCTCACAATCAGTTTTGAATCTTGTTACATCTATCATGGATTTTATTATAGTTCACCCTTCGAGATGTCTGTCCAATGAACATATGTTTCATGTCGAGAGGGAGTTCCGTGATCACTTGTCACGAATCACATATGATGGTGAAGGTAAGGTAGCCTAGTCTAAGCACTTAGATAACTTCCACATGCTCATGGAGAATGTGGAATATTTTAATGAAACAGAGTTCTTTTCACTGCTTGCACACACACTTCGCAACCACCCATTTTGATGGTGTGGCACACTACCTCATAACTCCATGCACTCATTCAAGCAGTTCAATGATCTAATTGATTCTGGTTTTCACTAGTTTGATCATGAAGAACTTGATAAAAAATTGTTAAAAGAACAAAAGGCCCCACATGAATCACCTATGGTTTTTCAGAGCGGTTTCTTCTATTCATGTTTGAAACTTTGAAAAGTCAAATGAAATTCCAGTATCTCATGGACAGATTTGAATATTGCCCTAAGAAATCAATCCATCCCAATATAAATTTGAAGTTCAAACCCCACTCAGCATACTTCAGTGATGAAGCTGCGTAATCACAGAAGGACACGGTCACTGTCACAAGTGATTTTTGGTCATCCCCTCATCAGATAACTTCACCACCACAGAGTGATGTGGGAGAACATGCACATGGGTCTGTTCAACTGTCACATCCTCCCAACATCACTTCTCTCAATTTTCGCGCAAATTTGGTTGTGAAGCCCATGGGTTTTCACACATATATCTTACCTCAGCCTTCGTCTTTGCATTCTATTGATCCTCTAGATTGCACTGTCTTGTGTTTTTCCATTCTGGACTCTACACCCATTGTGAAGAAGGATCAAGCCATCAACAGAGTTGGTGTTGCACAACCAACCTGCGCTATCATTCATGAAAAGTATGAATGGGATCCTGAACATCAACCCACAGTGAAGGATGATTCCCTTCTGTTCATGCCGCCTTCGCTTCTCCCTGACATCTTTGGTGATTATTCCATCCCTAATTTTTCTCATGTATCTCGGTCTATGGATGCACCTATTGTTGATCACTCACAGAACACACTGGATGTCAGTCCATCATTGAACAATGGAGAGGACAAATCATTCATTGAACATCCACTTTATTCTTCATCTTCTTTTCCTAGAAACACAGAGGGTGAACATTCTTGATTCTCATCTACCCCTCTGTGTGATTCATCAAATCATGAGGATTCCAACAAACATCCTGAATTTTCGGATCTTGGTTTTTGTGATATCTCTACTTCTTCATCTAATCATGATGTTAATTCCATTGTTGTTAATCTATTTAATACACTGGTCTATGATGATCTATCTGTTGATGAATTTGAAACTCCGTAGATTGTCGAGGAACTTTAGCCTAGGTTGATGGTTATGTCACATCCTCACTTTCATGAGGTTGGTTTC
The DNA here is from genome assembly GCA_000404065.3 of Pinus taeda. Taxonomy (NCBI): domain Eukaryota; kingdom Viridiplantae; phylum Streptophyta; class Pinopsida; order Pinales; family Pinaceae; genus Pinus; species Pinus taeda. Next base: position 77,053 of record APFE031368658.1, read on the forward strand.
ACTTCCGATCAGGAAATTATTTAAACATGCAAGGCTCCTCATCACTGATTTGTATGCACTAAAGATCAATCTAACACTTAGATTTCACTTCCTCCACTTGAACTACACAATCCATCGCTCATGCATTGGAGGAATATTTCACAACAAGCACACTTGTGGAACATAAGTGGTCTACCTTTCTCACATTTTCTTTCATTTCACTATGAAGAGAATGTGTATGATTAACATCTGCACACACTATAGCATAACACCATGGAAAGTCCATAGAGTACATGTCATGTGCTTTCACTCACTTATTTCACATGGATGCACTTAAGCCTAGAGTATGTTTGTCTTCACTTTTACATCTTTCATGGTTGTTGGTTCACACAAATGTACTACTCACGAACCATGCCTTCACCAACATGGGTCGACCAATGCGCCAGTGGCTGCATTGGATGTATCACCTTACATAAACAGACCCATGCATCCTTAGCTTAGGATTGGGAGTAGTGTTTGTTTTTGGTTTGTTTTCTTCTTACTTTTCATCCTTGTTTGTTTGCCTGCATGTTTGCTTACTCTCTTTTCTTACACATTTGCTCCTACTTTTTATTTATTTTGTTGTTTATTTTCTTGTTTATGTTCGTATATTAGTTTCGCATGAGACTGTATGCGACTCTTGAAACAAGCTAGGTAAAGTACAAGAGGACTTGTGCAGTTATCAATACTTGGTTATCTTTTATCTTGCCTCTATATGAAGAACTTGTGTCTTCAGTCCATGATACATCAATGGCCAATATGTGTTGTTCGAAGTGAACCTCGATGAAAACACAATGCTTGTGTGCTAACTAGTATCACCTACTTGAGTCGATTGTTTTGGGTTAATCCTTGTCAAATTAGTCAAGTAGAGTAAGTTGAGGGGAAAACCTTAACAAGCACGTCAGAGGTATATAAAAGCTACTTTTCTGAAGGAACAATATCTTCTGCTCTCAATAAGTCAGGATCCCTCTTCCACCTCTGAAATGAATAAGTGCTATGCACAATTACAAAAATGAAAATGAAAAAAATATGAAAATGTGAAAAAATTTCAAAAAAATGAAAAATGAATAAGGCGAAAGAAGAGAAAGGCTTACTATGCAGAGAGGTGATGCAAGTAACTCCATCGGGGTACTAACTAGGCTCACTGGTAGCAGAGAAATGCTTGTGTTCTTGCCTGACTCCATTGGGGTACTTTCTAGGCCTACTGACAGCAGAGCAACACCAGAGATGAAACTAAACTCTAATGATCATATGGCTTGTGCACCAATATACCCCTCATCGCAATTGAAACAACTGTGTTGGCTTGGCTTGAAATGTGCATTGAACGATCAAGAGCATGGTAGGTTCTACATCTTACAATCAAGCAGGTGTGGAAGCCGAGACAATCAGAGAACTAAACAATACTTCCGGAGGTGTTAGACTTGCTTTTCATGAACAAAGTCCATGCAGAAAGCTGAAGATCTACCAGTGTGTCGCCAAGTGTTGTAGTGGCTACATCCACCCTCCAAAAGTTTTCTTTAGCTCCGTTTTGGATCATCCCTACTAGCATGTTTTGCACTATCAAGTACATAGGCTTGAACTAAGTTTCAGTGACCTGTCAACCTGTGCATGTCAGCTTGTTTGTCTCCCTCCCATAGGCTAGCATTCTCGACTTAGAATATTTTGTGGCTGAGAGAGTCCCCCATAAAATTGCACAATTCTGGAGGGGAACCAACCTTCCCTTCAAAAATTGTACAAATGAGCTAGGCTTTTGATTTGTGCAAAATAGTCAAGCAGTCCTCATTCAGAAAACTACACAATCTGACCTGGCACTAGGCCTCCACCCAAAAAAATGCACAATTATAGGAGGGAGTGACCTGTTCAACCCAGAAATTTCACAATGCCTGATAGACAACCAGTTTTGCTTAGCCCAGAAACTACACAAATTTTCATCCGAGGCTCATAGACCGATGCATGTGCCTTCAGGTGACTGGTTCCCTCCGGGACTGAGAAAAATTGATTTTCATGCATGGGTTGCTTTTCCCAAAATAGCAAAAGGAAACATGTAAAGGCATCCTTAGATTTAAGGGATCTATTTTTAGAAGTTGGAGGTTATATGCAAAGATCATTTTATAAACCTCTTGCCAAGTGTCACTTTTTCCTAGATTTTTGACATGCGCATCATAACCTCGGTCTTATCAAAACTTATGAACCGGATGCAACAGAGTTCATTCCTCACATTTATCTTATAGCTCTAACATCCCACACCGCCTCCAGGAGTCTTTGGCACTTCGAGCTTAATTGTTTCATGGTAAGTCTGCTTTCTCATGTCTTGCATTGTGTTTTTGTTGCTTTTTGTGTTTCGCTTTGTGTAAGTGTTGTCTTCTTGGTTTCAATGTGTTTGCTTTCATTTTAATGTATCTTAGCTTGTAGAACCACTGTTTCAGTTTTCATTTCCATCTCACTGTGGTCGCATGCATAACATTTTTTTTGCACCAACAATCATCGTTACATATTTTGTCTCACATGGGTACATGTGCAGATTGTATGTAACATCTTACAAAGTGAAAGTCCAGGTGTCGATAGTTGAATGTAACAGTCATGTAGTAGGTGAAGAATCATGAGAGTAAGTGAAGAGTCACAAAGGGGAATGCTAAGGGTCACCCCAGGATTTTCTACTTATAGAACCTCATAACTCATCGTACGGGCTTTTGGGTAGCCAATATTTTAATAGGAGTATCCTAGAGAAAGCCTGGAGAGTATTGTAATGAGCCTTGACTTCTCCATAGTGTAGAGCTAGTACATCTCTTTGGAGGAGCAGGTGGCAGTGACTGTAATGTTCCATTATCGGGACTAGGGTTTGGTCATGGTTGTACTGTATGATTGGGACTTTCACTTCTTAATATAATAGAGCGAGCACGCTTCATGCATATGTTGTTATTGTATTTAAGTTAACTTGCTTACACTAATTATATATGTATTTGTTTGCTTACGCATATATGTACAAAATCTTTCTCTATAAGTATGTATGAATCTTACTGAGATGTGCTCTTGGTTGAACCATCACTTTGGATTATTGGTTCACCCGCCTTCCAATTCATGATACATCTTTGCTCGTGTGTTCCCTTCCAATCTGCGTGTTTCCACAGGTTTCCAAGGGATGCACTCACTTCACTTTCCATGTGTTAGAACCATTCATGCACCTTCCTTGGCTTGTTGTGCATGTCACACCATTCCTACCAACAAGAACATAATACTTCTGCGCACAACCACAGTCAAGGCGATACTATACAACCCACTGCTGAGACTCCTACACCAAACGGTATGAAGTCTAGTAGGGACTTCTTACCGGGGAGATCCTCTGACATGTTGGTTGGTTGAACACCATAACAGGTTGATATACCCAAAGGTTCATCTATATCTGGAATTAATAAATATATAACAAAAAAGCTATTGCAACTAAAATATTATTATTAAGTATTGTAACAAAAATAGTATTATTAATTTTGATTTTACTTAAGGCTTAAAAATTCTAGAGAAATTTTGAATAGTTTCTATTTTTTATAAATATAAGGCAGTTCTTCTAAAATTAGGTATGCTTTAAAAATCCTTAAAAAATTGGTGGACATTCGGACATCAATTGTTTTAAATTTATTAAAAGTAAATGCAACTTAACAAACTCTCTAATACATTGCAACAAAATCAATTTAGGCTCTTAATTAAAAATAAAAATGAAAAATTAAAATCAACAAGCCCTCTCCTCTACAATTGAACTAAAAATCTTTTAAACTAAAAATTATTACATAAAATAATATATATATATATATATATATATATATATATAAAATACTATTAAAAGATCAAACGATACATCTATATACATCTACAAAAAGATATGTATCATTTGATGCTTTATACGATATTTTTATATATATATATAAAAAACATGTAATAGAAATCATGTTAGGCAGCAACAGTAGGCATTCTCGGTTTTGGTTTCTCCCACTGTATAAAGATAAACTACTCTAATAGAAAACATAATCTAGAGTACTATTCCTCCAACCACTACACTTGGCAAGAGCCTGTTTCACTGCCGGTTTGAGATTCGAATTTTCATTGAAAATGTAGGGCAAAGAAATTTAGAAAAAATCCAGATATCACATTTCTTTACCTAACCTATTGATCTGGATGGCTACCCTATGACCTTTTCAGTCTAATGGCTGAAAGGTTCGAAAGATCATTGAAAGAAAGGCGTTCAAGTGCATAAATGATCATCGGAAGCATTAAAATGAAATCAACAATAAAGTAAAAATGTACAACAGGAAACGCAAGCACCTTTTCTGTCTGTGGGAGCTTAGCTAGGAAGTGCATAAGCGGCTGATTGTACTCCTCAAATGACGTGATGGAATCAGCGGTAACCGGACTTGTACCAGCGCTCATCAGGTCGATTGCTGATACCTTGTGGCCATCTTTCTCAAGAAGCTCCACAATCTTATACCAACACCATGCTCCATGCATAGCTCCATGAACCAATACAAAGTGTACTCCCCTTCCCGTACAATCCATCTCTTTTGAATCACTATCTATCTTTAAAATTCTTTTATGTTACGGCTCTTCTTGTATGTTACGGCTCACAAATGAAACTCTTCTTTGTTATGCCGCATGGATTTCTGGCATTAAATTCTCTCGTTTGTTATTTTAAAAATCTCTCCCATTGTCTTCTCAGAAATAAACTATATTCCAAAGCCATTTCACAAAAGTACTAAAATATGGAAATGGGAGATCCTGTGGGACCTGGGTCGATTAAGACAATTTCTCAAGAGTAATAAAATCCGGAAATGAAACGAATCATGTTCTGAAGCCAATTAAATTCTCTCGTTTGTTATTTTAAAAATCTTTCCCATTGTCTTCTCAGAAATAAAATATATTCCAAAGCCATTTCACAAAAGTACTAAAATATGGAAATGAGAGATCTGGGTCGATTAAGATCATTTCTCGAGAGTAATAAAATCCGGAAATTAAACGAGTCATATTCTAAAGCCAAAGGCTTGAATGTATCTCTTCTAGATCCGTAGTAATCAAGCAAAAAAATATAATTTCTGAATTGACCCACCTGGGGAGCTATCGTGCAATGGATGTATTCCAGAAGAGTGATTAGACTGAATAATAATGTGAAACATGGCACGGAAAGAATAGTGGTTGTTTATAAAGTGGAATATTTGTGTGGTGTATGATGTATCTGACTTACTAAAAACACTGTAAAAATTCGCTGTTATTGGAATATGGTATGGCAAAGTTTTTGGTGACTTAAATGACACTAGGTCGTCGATTGAAACTTTTATATATATATAACCACATTGAATATCTACTGATTTTGATTTATGCTATGGAAAAAGGGTTAGCTTTTTTTCACCATTATTAATAACAAATCTATATATTATAATCTATATTATATTATATGTGGTTCTTAAAAAGAAATTGTATATTCTAGTATGCATTGTAGGGACTTGTTAACACTTCAAAAATGTCCCCAAATTGTTGTGATTTTATTGGAGGCCGTAGAATTTGCTGACTATCTTGTAGATTTTAAGGATGTTTTTAATGTATTATACAAAATACTGTAAAGATTTTAGGGATTTTATGGGTATATTTTAGGAATAATCTAGTCATGTATCTTCAATTTTCACAATCATGGACATCCATGTTTGAATAATATCATAACTTTCCCCGTCATTATTTTTCTATTGCAGTAAGTCTAAAATTGTTGAACAAGTAGAGATGTAAAATATTGGTTTTCTACTAAGATGGGTTTCAATTACGTTTCTAGTAACTTAAATATTGTCTTTTCAACCGCAAAATTACACTAAGCAAAGCATATATATCAAGAAAAGAGGAAATGGAACATTTTAAAGGGTTCATCCTTTCTCTTTCTTTTTCTCGTTTTTCAAGTGCATGGGTTTGCAAAGTCTAATGCTTCCACCACCCCAACCTCATTGTGAAAAACAATCAAATAGTAATGACTTTTTTTTGTAAGCTAGGGTAGTACCTTCCTTTTTTATTTATAAAAACAAGTTGATCCAGGTACAACATTTTGGTGGCCTCAACTTGCCCATATGGGAAACCAAGTTTGTTGGCCACCTGAGTTTGTTATAAGCCACCCAAAAACAAAATTGAATCAGTTTTTCCATCCATGCTATGTGAACTCCACATCTAAAAACACTAAACATGCTACAAACTAACATACAGATGTCTGAAAAGAAAAGCTAGCCGCAAATAATCAAACAAGAAACTATAAATGATTAATCCTTTCGGTCATCTTTGTCAAAATCTACATTAGCAGGTGCTGCCATTGAGTCATTTGGTGCTAGAGACAGCTTTATCAGCCCTTGCTAGATCTCATCCAACTTGTTGTCTTGCATTATCATGATGATCTACAGGTTTTTCATTTCCTTTTGAATATTGGGCATGCCTTGGGCTATTGCTTCCACTTCTCCCACCACCTGCTCCAGTGCCTTCACTAGTAAATGCTTTAAAACCTAGTACACATGTAGAGCTCACCGATAAAGCGTCATTCAGCCTTTAGTGTTCCCTAGATCGGGGATAATATCTCCCCATTCCTCCAACTCTGGTTCTGATTCCTCTCCCATTACATTGTCTTCCATCTCTTGAATTAGCTGTCGGATGTCCGCGTCCATCACTTCTCTATAGGCTCGAGCTGCTTCTTGGACTGCCTTTCTCATGGATTTCCTTCCTCGCCTCTGACTTGCTAGCGCCAAGGTTGATGGATCACTTCTTCCCGGCTGGCTCTGTCGCCCTCTGCCTCCACGACCCCTGCCTCTATCGATGCGAGCCATTTTCTCCTTTATTGCCTCACGCTTGCAATTATCAACAACAAAAGTTAGCTTTCAGGGAGCTACAATCTTCCCATCAGTGAGCCTTTCCTTGTCATTTAGCCTTCATGCCGCACTCCAACCATCCCCATTGTTCTGAAGAGTTAATGGTTTCTCCCCCCTAGACCGAGGAAAGTGGGCAAGCCCTCTGTCATGCTCCCCTTCACCTGCATAGGGTTCATGGGTTTCTCGAGCTGACCCTCTGCCCCACTACTACAATTCCTCGACATACCTCTACTTTGATCCTCGCTCTTCCTCACCATGCAAGACTCTGATCCGCTCAGCCACAACCCTTTTCCTGCAAATCCCAGCTTAGCCCCCTCTTCCGCCTTACTATGCATGGTAGAGTAAAATGCAAGCCCACTCATATGCCGTCCCTCCCTAGCAATTCCCATCATTCCCCCCTCCTCCACCATACTAAGTAAGCCAGAGAGAAATGGAGGGACAGAGCCAAAGGAGACATACCTTTAATCGCACTCGTTCGCTGACGATCCTAAGGCCTGTGCTGCATAGTTCTCCTCCTCCCTTCGCTGCATACTAAGTTTTTCTCCCACCCTTAGTACCTTCATGTACCCCATCCCATCTAGCCCACGTCCCATCCCACTACCACCGTCACTTCTTACCTCCTCTCCCCCCACACTCCTTCAATTATACTACCTCGAAACTCCTGCAGGCATGCAGGGCGCCATCATGGTCATTTGATCTACGATGAGGGTTGTAGGTGGCCGTCATAGCCATCCTCTCCCATGCGTTGTCCACCTTCTCATACTCTCCCTCTTTATCACATCAATTGGGGGCCACCTGTGTCTACTATCTTGAGGTCATGTCTTCATGGCAATCTTGGGCTAGGATTACTTTGAGGGGCTCTAATCTCGGCTCCTCTAGTTGGGTCTGCGAGATGCTATCCAGCTTTCCCCCTTGTTCATTACTTCCCCAATTTGCTAGGAAATAAGCTGCTCTGTTGCCCTCCCTTCTTACATGATTGATGATCATATATTCAAATCTCTTTATAATGGTTTCCAAATCTTGGACGAGGCTGCCCGTCCTCCAGATTTTCGTAACTTTATCCCATGTCTTCCTATTATTGGGCTTCCTTATCATGTCAATAACCAGTTGGGAGTTGCCTTCTACTTCCAGGTTATTGTAGCCATTTCTTATCGATGTTCTTAGTCCTTGATAGACTACCATAAGCTCTGCTTCATTATTACTCATGATACCACCATAGTTTGAGTATGTCTATCTTGTTCTACCTTGGTCATCCCGGAATATGCCTCCAAGCCCTACCGGCCCTCGGTTGCCTTTGGAGGCTCCATCAAAATTCAGTTTGATGAAACCTGCCGAGGGGCGAGAAAAGTGGATAGGGCTAATACTGCCTATGTCAGGGAGTTTCCACATCTGAGGTGCTACCATTCCTAGTTCTAAATTAAGCTTGTGCAGAATCTGTTCTTCCTTAGGTGTCATTTTCCAATCATCTTGACTCGATGTTTATGCTAGAATAGTTTCTCTTATATGGCTTAGGGTTCTTCTCCAGACCTGTTCTAGTGGGAACTCTTTGTTTTGAAAGATTCTCATGTTTCTTTCTTTCCATATCATCCATATATTCATGCCTACTCCTAGACTCCAGGCTCTTCTTACCACTAGGCTAAATAGTAATGACTTGAATTAGGTACTAAATGTTTGAATAAGTTTCTGTTGAATTTCCTTATGGAATATGAATATAATACCTTTATAGAATCAAAGCATTTTGTAGTGGTTTTAAACCAGGAATACTATTTACATTTACCGTGACCATCACTAACAAGAAATGTGAAGAAAATAGAGACAATCCTCTATCTCCTAGACCATTCATAAATATTAAAAATTTAAAATAGTTACACTTAAGTCTCCTAAAGCTATAATGCATTTTACTCATGTCTAGTAGCCAATAATGGAAAGCCACTCAACCCTTTTCTATTTTTTTGAGATTTTTCAAAATTGGCAATTGTAAGGGATGCCTATTATACAACATTATATAGCTCTTTACATTTATAAGCTTGAAGCAAATACACACTAATAGTGAATTTTTAATTTTTAAGATCGCTCTCTCTCTCTCTCTCTTTCTCTCTCTCCCTCTCTCTCTATATAAATAGCCATCCCCAACCCACCTTACCTAGCTCTCCTAGGATAGGTGCTCATACCCCAGAGTTACCCCATTTCTGGAAACCAATGCAAAATTAAATTATAATGTTATTTAGTTTACAAAAACTTTAATTATAAAATTTTGTAATGAAAGTAGAAACTATCCTAGATCCATCTAAATATGGATCTATCATGGGCCAAGAGGGATCAAATCCCTCGAGGTGCAAACATTCTTTTTGGAGTGTAGAACTTGAAGAAAAGTTTACACCTGGAGGATTTCATCCTACACATGATAGATATAGAGCTAGATAGATCTAGGACGTGGAATTCTCAAATTATTATTATTATGTTTATTTTTGAGATGAGCTTCATACTTTGAAATTTACATGTTTATTTTTATTGATATGTTTGAGGATTTAAAATAATGACATGTCAATACATTCTTCATTGGACTTGGATTGAGACTAGTGAGTTCATAAATTTGAATCTTGCATTATACATAAAGCTTACGAACTTTTCCTACATTAGGCTATTATTAAAAATCTCCACAATGAGCCCATGTATTTCAATCATGTTTTTCCTTTTTTTCATTTGCCCATTGTTAAAAGGCTCTCTCATGGCTTTATATCATGTTTTGTTTTTTTTTTTGAGTTTGGCCATTGTTAAAATATCCATGTCAATTTTACATTATGTTTTATTTTCCTAAGATGACCTTAACATTCTAATTTAGTATGTGTTAGATGTTTTGAGTGGTTTTTGTATCCGAGTTTGGATGCTGTGAGTGGATGTTATAGTCCTTTATTATATATATGTTTGTATATGTAAATGTATATAAGCAATTAATTGTTGATGAAAAAGGCAGATTTGTTGTTTACAAGGGGATTGATTATCCATATCTATTTCATTTAATTCCATGTATGGTACATTTGAGAGCTAATCAATTCTTAATGGTTTCCCTCTAGGTATTACTAAATATATATTGAAGAGTATTTCTAATAATTAACTTCCTTAAGATTACTCCTGAAATAATTTGTTTCTTTTCAAACTCTTGAAATAATTTATTTACTTCAAGAATATTATGATGATTTTTTTCATTGATAACCATTATGAAAATTCAGGAAATAATGAGTTTTTATATTTTTTCATGGGTAGCTAGGTTTATATTAAATTCTCTATATTATCTTTTCTTCAAACAATTATAGTAGGGTTGAAGGGTTAGGAATGACAAGTTTTGGAAAAAGAAACAACATAGTTTCATAGATGATTGGTTTAGGGATTTCTTATGAAAATTATTTTCATGATATGATTTCTCATGAAGTGATTTTTGTAAAATAATTTAATCTATTTTTTTTATTTTACCACATATCCACTTTCTATATCTCTTAAAAATGGACCTTGAATAGTATTTTGATGTAAATTTCTAAGTTATTGCTTGTTTTGAATGTTTATAAATATATCTCTTCCTCTAATAAATATTTTGGATGAAGGTTAAGAAAAAATGAAAAATGAAAAATTATTTTAATTTTTCTTATTAAAATAATAAATCCTAAATCCTAAAATATTAAATTAAAATGTTCATTTATGCTTACGAGTGCTTTTTTTGATGTTTTAATAGTGTAAATCACACACTATCATTTAATTGTCGATTAGGTTGGTAAACGTAAGAGGGGCTTGGTGCAATAAATGATCTATTCTAAGTTCATGGGGTTTGGTTGTTTCTTTGAAAGGATTCTACTTTTAAACCTTAGACTAATGGTTTTTTAGTTACCCAACGATATGTGAAGGGTAAGCACAAAATAGTTCAAAATGCATAAAAGTATTATAATTAATTTTGATTACCAATTCAGTAGCAATGGGCACTTATAATTCCTTTTAAAATGAAACCACACTAATAGTTCCTTTTAAAATAAAACCACCACTCATCCTCTTACAAACCCAAATATTTCAAACTAACTAATTCATAGACCAAATTTCATATAACAAAAATAAATGAGAGCATGTTGTTCAAATTTTATGCAACCATACATAAGCTGAGAAACACATAACCATAAACAATAAGTGAAAGAGTTAGTGATTCTCATATAAAATCATTAAAATGATCACATATAAATAGAACAATTGTAAAGTTATGACAAACCACTCAAATGAATATGACAAGCCACTTAAATGAATACATAAAACCACTTGGAAAAAAAAAACAAATTAATCTAACCAATAAAAATAAACACAAAATATTTGGCACTTTGACCGTGCCTTGAGCAGGCCCAACTGAAGGCTTGGTTAGTGTTGTGGCTCATTAACTAATTAGTGCAATACAACATAGATAAATAACTAGCAAAACATTCGAGAGCATAATATAGAGATGAATTTAGAACTATGCTAATCACCCAAAGAATGATACTCAATTAATCTTCGAGATAAAAAATGATAATAACAATTATTTGTGTGCTCTTTGACTTATATAAAGTTTAAAAGAAACTAAAATTAAACAAGCCATAGTTCACGCTTATCTCAACTAACTGTCTCAAAGATAAATGGAGTAAATTGTTACATACACAAATTGGATTTAGTTGTGAGTGAGTCAACCCATGCTATTTTCATCCCTAAAATTAGGAACTATGGATAATTCATTTAACATTTAAATCATATAGTTAGAATTTCTTAGAAAAAATGGTGCACATAACTTATGAATGTCTTGAAATAGTATCTTGACTATAACTGGTCCGAGATAGTGGCTTGTTGTTGGGATCCTCAAACATTTTTCCCATCACCAATTTAAATGCTTCATATGAATAGGCTAGAACTCGTGCAAGGAATTTTCAAGAAACAAAAATAGCACCCAAAACTCTTTCAAATCAATCAATAACTATGCCACTGAGTTACAATTTTATGTACAAGTTGCACATAAACTTAGAGCTACCATGAAAACAGATTTCCTAGTTAGCAATCCAGCCACAACTATTATCAAATTTTTGTAAACATAATGCTACTAAGATGCCATATGGACAAATAAACAACCAACTATAACCAAGTCCACACTATTATAGTAAACTTTCCTAGTTAGCAATCCAGCCACAACCACTATCAAATTTTTGTAAACATAATGCTACTAAGATACCATATGGACAAATAAACAACTAACTATAACCAGGTCCACACTATTATATTCTAAAGTGTTAAGAGGATCTCATTGATATGCCACTTGAACCGACTTACAAGTATGCCCATTCAACAATTAATCCATGCTCGAAATCCATGGTGATTATCAACAAGTTTTGCAAATAAAACCATGTCGACACGCAATGTGGAGATAACTGTAATATTTAACCAATGGGCTTCAATATATGGACACTCTTGATATGAAAGATGGAGTCATCAAAATTGTGGCCGATAGGAATCTATGAATGATACCCTACCAATACAACCGAGACATGTGAAACCATATGCAGTCTTGTAGTCATGACACATTTAATTATGAGTCACCTTGAGCCTTTTATTTAAATCACACTTTATATATATGTGTGTGTGTGTGTGTGTGTGTGTGTGTGTATAAAAGACATATACACATAGGTTACTAATCAATACTTTTAGTTACTTATATATAAACAAAAAATACAAGGTTTGAAAAAAAACGTAAATATACCTGTGAAGGAATAGGTATGAAAAGTTCGGAGTAAGGAATGATAAGGTTATTAATCCAAAATTGAAGGTTTTTAATGACAAAATTGTTGTCATAAGAAATAATCATCATCTCACCCTAGCCTATCTAGTTGCATGTCCCCATGCAACCCTATTCAACTTCTAGAATACCAATATGAAGGCTACCTTAGTTGTATGCTACGTGACCAAATTCTTGAGAAGAATAATAAACCATGGTGTTTTCCATAATAGTCCAATTCGATTGTTTTTCTTCCTCGTCCCACCAGGTAAGAGATCTATAGATTTGTGTTAGATAGCATAAGAGTGGGATATGAAATTGGATTCGCACCCAATGAGACCCATGTTTCAATACTTAATGTGTGCAGAAATATGCATGATTCAATTCGAATTAAAATAAATGGTAAGTCATAGGTTTTTTCTCTTGAAGGGATATAGGTAACCCTTCTTAAATGTCCCGAGCCACATTTAGGGCCTCCATAGAGTAGGTTTAGGCCATTTCATGGTATTCCTTTACTACATATTGTTGATTGGTTATGATCGTGGAAAGGTCCCCTGCATATTCTCTTAATCTCATCAGCTCATTAACTACCAACTCCTAGTAGAGGGTACTCCTCTCTTACTGTAATATCCCTCCATTTTTAATGTAATAATTTATTGTTTTAGACATGGTCTATATTTTATTTTTGGATTGGTGGCTGAGGAAGCCACATTAGGCTGTGAAGGATATGATTAAAAAAAAAGTTGTGGATGATGTAATTAATAGATTTATTATATATACCTAATAATGTTATAAATTACTTAGAAAAGGGAGCGCGACGGTAGAATATTTCATGCGAGTTAGAAACAACATATTTATGATAAATTGAATCTTCCCTAAAAATCTCCTTAAAATTTGTAGGAGGAAAAAAAATTTAGAAAAATGGATTTAATATGATGGGAGATAAACATTATGTTAAATCCCTTAGTTGGAGAGAGATAATAAGTTTGGGTAAAGAAAATAAATATGGGAGAAAAATGGAAGGATTTAAAGAAAAATGAAGGAACCATTAAAAAAAAAAAAAAAAAACCTAGAGGAAATGGGTTGGAAGACCCAAAAAAAGTGGGACGCTGCTTAAATACACCGAGCAAAAAAACTATAAAATAAAATCACCCAGAAATGAATGTAGTTTTTGATTTTAGAAGTAGGAAATCTTGGCTGAAGGGGAACTGAGGAAATCAATTCATGATTGGGAGGAGTGTGGCCCATACTTGAGTAATTTGGTTAGAGTTTTGATTATTTTCTCTTCATGTAATGCATTTTCCTTATAAAATTTTCTTCTAATACAATTTCTTTCTAGAAGTATAAATAAAGTTGTTTTTCAAGGAAATTTCTACCTTAGAATAGATTACAGACAATATAATTTCCTTACCACTTACCATGGATACTTCCAAAATAGATGTATCCAGTAGATAGAATTATTTTATTTTGTCTATGAGATAGACTTGCATGTTCAGATATTGGTTTTCTTTGTGGTCTGTATACAATAACAGAATTTGGCATGCAAAGGAGAGGAATTGTAATAACTCAATAGATAGTAAGTATTAACAGAAAGATGAAATAAGTGCATACACATGCATTATGTATTAAATTTGTGCTTACAAGAGTGACGAGTAGTATTACTTTTCATTCGAACAAGTAGAGTTCATTAAGAGTACATAAAAATGGCTGATCGTAGTTATAATGGGTAAGGTGCATGGGAAGCTTTGTGAGGAAGAATGAGTTTTCAAGAGGTGTAGGAAACCACTAAAGAGCTAAGTTAGAGGAATATAATGAATATGAATTGATTACAGAACCATTTGGTATTGAATTACCCTATTTTAGTGGCGAATAATTTTGGACACAAAAAAGGGGCTTGTTGTTGTTTGGGCCTTTATCTCCTCACATAGTCGTGTTGGGGGTTTGACTTGGTTGTGTCTGTGTTGAGGTTTTGGATTGTGTCATGCCCTAAGATGTTTGGGCCTCCTCACTCATGCTTAAACAAAAAGAAATATGTACTATTTATTAAGTTGCCCAACGACCATATAAAATTAGAGAATAGTATATATATAATATATATATATTATATATATATATATATAATATATATATAAAATTAATATTTATATATTATTTATTTATTTATTGTACAAGATATTTTTTTGAAAGGAATCAACATATGACAAACCTTGAAGGTAGGGCTAAGGGGTACCATGATATGGGTGACATGAGACACCTGTACACTTTCGTATACACATATTTTGTAGAGGAAGGGTGTGCAAGTCAAATGTGTCCAAAAAAAAACAATGGGAGGAAACAAAGAACTAAAGTTTGTATTTGTAGGGAGCCTTCAGTACAAGTTCGAGTATATTTCTAAAGTAGACATAAATTGATTAGGAACTATAATCTAGATAAATTCATAAATATATTTATAAAGTAACTACAAATAATTTCCATTAGCACAAATCAAATTCACACTTTAGAAAATGACACCATTGAAACCTTGAGTAGTATAACTACACGTGATCAATATACATATGAAAGCTAAACATAAAATATGTCCTTCAACAAAACAAGGTAAATTATTCACCATTATTAATAGTCCCATATCTCTATTAGGATTTCTTCTAAGAAGAAAAAAATTAGAGATATTTCACAACTACTAACAAAGAACACATACGATGAGAGAATATGTTGAAATATCGCAACAAGAATATTCCAATTTAATTTGTTCTTGAATTAAATTGTGAATTGAAATCGAATTTAGTCTTAATAGCTACTTGGAATTAATTAATTAATTTATTTTAAATTAATTAGTTGGAGAAATTCAAGTTAGAAGTCTTTCTGAAGTCATGCAAGAGTTAACCCTTAAATTAAGGAGATAAGATTGAGTTATATTTTTGTTGTAATTAGTTAACTCAGTTTACTGAGTTAAGTATAGTTAAATTAATTCCAAACTGTTTGAGGAACTAATAGAGAGTTAATAGTTAGTTGATGCATGCATGCACTGAACTACTGCTATTCCAGTTAACTAAAGCTTCCCTCATCAGAAACTCGTGCATGTCTATTATGAGAAAGACCCAGTTGAGATTAAAGTCAAGGATAGTTTACTATCAGTTGCATGTGTTTTCTCAAAGAGAAAACTCATGCATGCAGTCAAGGTATCATCCTTGAAGATTGCATAGTTTTGGAGGCTTGATCATCCACTTGGTTGAAGGAGAATCATCCACAAGGAACAACACAAGAAAATAGGAGCTTGGAGGGCAGAGAGGAAGGCTGGAGAGAAGCCAAGATTGTCTGTGAGCATCTGTGAGGATTTTACTGAGAGTTGGCTAGCTGTGAGAGCTAAGGATTTGTATATTTCCTATGTATTTCCACCATATTTGATAATACAATAGTGTGGGGTTTTGCTGCTCCAAACAAGTCATCGTGAAATTTTTGCTATAACTTCTTTTCTGCGATGTTTCAGAAGCTAAAAAAAAAACCAATTGGATAACACATCACATTGAATCTCGGGTCCAAATTTTCAGAGCTTTTTGCACTATATTTGCGGAGATATGATCTGAGGAAGTTGGTCTTTTTGGAGACTCCTGAATTACATTCCAAACAAGTGACTTGGGGAAAATCATCATAACTTTTTCTCTGAGCATTGGATTGAAATTTCGTAAGAAGGTGTAGAAAGAGGATGGACTGTAGTTTCTTGTATATAATGTTTAGAGCCAAAGGTTGAAACAGAGACTCGTGGTACGTCGTACAAGTTCGCTCTACTGAACTAGTCGATAATCAGGTCACTGTGGGAGATTTCGCATAACTCTTCCTTGGAGAATCCAATTTGGATCGGACTGGTGGCATTGGAAAGAGGACACAGAGGGCTACCATAGGTTGCAATTTTAGAATTGGATGATATGAAAGTACAGAGGTACATCAGAGGCAATATCGAGCTCCTATAAAGTGAAAAGAAGGTGTGTAGATTGTTTTAAATTTTTGCTTAAGATTGGTTTGAAAATTTATTTTGAAGGAATTCAAAGGGCTAGTAGAGCATTATTATTGGTAACTGATGCCCCAAGGAAAGAAAATGCAAACACCTTATAAGGAACCTGAAAGCTCTAGCATGACTCATGAAGAAGAAGAAGAAATGCTATATGATATATCAAAATTACAAGAACAAGTGCAACAAGTGTCACTTGCACAAAAAGCAACAAGATCTAAGATGGATGGTTTAAGAAAAGATGTAGAAGCTAAGATGGATTGTTTGAAGAAAGGAGTAGAATTTAAGATGGATTGTTTAAGGAAAGGCGTAGAAGCTAAGATGGATGGCATGGAAGCTAAGATGAATGGAATGGATGCTAAAATTGATGGCATGGATGATAAGATGGAAGAATTGAAGATAAATATGAATAAGTTGCTACAAGAAATGGTCACTAACGGTGAAAGGGTAGTAAAGGAAACTCATGATGAGAACAAAAGAAATGTTAATCATGATTTCATAGACTCTAATGTTGGATCGAAGACCCACCATATTCCAAAAATCGATATGAGGAAGTTTGATGGCAAGGATCCCGCAACATGGATATTACAGATGGAGCAATTTTTCGATCTCATTAATGTGCAAAACACACAAAAGGTACGTATGGCAACTTTATATTTGGAACCAAATCAGTTTGTATGGTATCAATGGCTTTGCTCTCATAAACAATTTATCACTTTGGGAAATTTTTACGGAAGAATTGATAGCACATTATGAGGATACAAAAAGAAACACTTTTTTTAGCCAATTGATAAGTCTCAAACAAAAAGGGTTCAATAATGGAGCACATTGAGGAGTTCCAAAAATTGAACATAAGGGTAAAAGATATTCCAGAGGAGCATAGGATTGATGTGTTCATAGGGTCTTTAAAAGGATAATATCCAACACGTTGTTCTTCTTTGGGAACCTGATTCATTAGAGAAGGCATTCAGGTTAGCAAGAAAAATGGAAAGCAATTAATGCAACCAGGGAAGCAACCACTCAACAATATAAAGACGGAAGTGTTTGTTGCCCCTAGTCTTCCAACAACCTATAAGGTTGACACTACAAAAATTGGAAGAAAAAAGAGCAAAAGGGCTTTGTTACAGTTGTGATAGCAAATACACTAAAGGTCATAAGTGTGCTGAGAAGAAATTATCCTACATAGATTGTGAAGAGGAAGAAGAAAAGGAGCAAGAAAGGTCAAAAGAAGAGGATATAATCCAAGAACAAAGCCTAGATAAAGAACAAATGAATCCGAACATATCTTGTAATGCACTGGCGGGAATCACCACTCCTCAAACCATCAAGATAGAAGGACAAATCAAGAAGAAAAAGGTAATAGTTTTGATTGATTCAGGAAGCACCCACAATTTTATTCATTGTAAGGTAGCAAAAGAATTGAATTTCTTCCTATATCCAGCACCAGAGTGTCAAGTGATGATTGCAAATGGGGGAACAATAAATTGCTCTGGAAAGTGCCATAATATCAAGCTATCCATGGGAGAATATGTATTGACTAGCCCAATGCTTTCCATTCCAATGGGAGGTGCTGATGTTGTACTAGGAATCCAATGGCTACAATCCCTGGGTACAGTACCTTCTAATTTTCAAGAACTTTTCATGAAATTTTTACGGAAGGAAAGGAAGTTTAATTAAGGGGTATTGCAGGGAAACCAGGAAAAGAAATAAGCTCTAATGGTATGACAAAGCTTCTAAAAAAGGAGCAAAGAGGTGTAATTGCACAATTATGCTTGCTAGATGTTTCCACATCAGAATCATCTATTTCTCCAGATCTCCAAAAATTCCTGGACAATCATTCCAAGGTTTTTGAGACTCCCAAGGGTCTCCCACCAATACGTGATCATGATCATGCTATTCATCTGATTCCAGGAAGTGTTCCTCCGAACATTAGGCCATACAGATATCCCTATGTCCAAAAGAGTGAAATTGAACGTATGGTTGCAGAAATGCTAGAGGCTGGTATAATTCAACTAAGTCAAAGTTATTTCTCTACTCCATTAGTATTGGTGCACAAGAATGATGGATCATGGTGCATGTGTCTGGATTATAGGGAGCTCAACAAGCTCACTATTAAAGATAAGTTCCCCATTCCTGTCATTGATGAATTACTGGATGAAT
>APFE031368658.1:99807-156594 GCA_000404065.3 Pinus taeda
TGATTGGGTATTCCTATGGCTACAACCATATAAGCAAATTTCCCTCAAGCAAGCTAAGAAGGATAATAAATTATCACCGAAGTATTATGGTCCATACAAGGTGTTGCAAAAGATTGGTGCTATGGCATACAAATTGGAGCATCCTGCAGCTTCTCGATTGCACCCAGTTTTCCATGTTTCATGTTTAAAGAAGGTTATAGGTGACAAGCTCCCAGTTCAAACAATATTGCCAGAACTTGACAAGGAAAAACTATATTGGAACCGGAAGCAGTCACAGAAACAAGAACTCGACATCTACGAAATCGATCAATTTCGGAGTATCTTATCAAGTGGAAGAACTTATCCGCCAAAGATTCCACATAAGAGGATGAGAATTTTATATAGAAGTATCCAAAACTACTCAATCGTTGAGGACAACACTTTTTTGAAGGAGAGGGGCATGTTGGGTCCCTATAATACTAGTGATTACCCCATTAATATTGTAGTTGTACCCCTTGTTAATATTGTTTTTCTCCTATTGCCCCCATATTGTTATTACTGTGCCCCATAGGATCCCTCTATTGTTATTTTTGTGGCTTTATATTATTATTGTTAGCTCAGCTGGGTTATATTGTGACTCCTTAGACTCCTATATATAGAAAGGAAGTTTTTACATTTGAATCATCAAATAATTGTTCATTTATGTAATGTAAAGGAGGTTGCCCCCTCGAAGAGGCTGAATTTTAAGGCATTGATCTATCTTTTCTATCTTTTTCTTGAGCTGGTTTCATAACAGGATTTTAGCTGAGGCTTTCCCCAAAGTATTTTCATGTGTATTTTGCCATTGATTCTTCTTCTTCTAGTTATATTGCTCAGCTCGAGCGTTAAGCTTCTGCAAATTGATAGTAGAAGCAGGTTATAGTATTTCTCTTTGATTTATATTGCATTATTGGGTTAACCTACCATCATATTTTCTACATGGTATCAAATCTGGATTTGTAGAAATTTTCTACACAGTATCAGAGTTGTGAATATTATACTGAGAAGAGATTTCGAAGCTTGAAGTTTGGGGTTGTAGGTGCAGATTGAATTCATATCATACTTCAAGGTTGGCCAATGGAATTCTATGGCTTAAGACTCGAGTATGCCTTAGAAGGTAGCTCAAATTACATAGCATGGAAAGATACTACGGAAGCTGTATTAGAAGACAATAGCTTGAAGGAATTCATTGATCAGGAAACCCTAAAGCCAGCTTGAACTAATGCACAAGAGTTGGTTGAGTGAAAGAAGTGTGTGGCGAAGGTGAGACGGATCATCATTGAGGGAGTTTGAGACCATATTGTCTCAAGTATCCATGGGAAGGATACTCCATTTTCAATGTGGAAGATATTGAAGGACATCTACCAGAACAATAGTGGCTAGAGGAAATTAGTGCTCAAGGATAAGCTTTGAAGAATCAAGATGGAGAAGGGTGATGTTATTTCCACATATCTGAACAGGCTCACCACCTACAGAGATGACCTTGGCAATGTGGGAATAACTACTGCCGATGATGATATGGTGAGCCTCGCTCTCCTTGGCCTTCCAAAGAGTTGGAATAGCTACCGAGACTCTATGAATGGAAGGGAGAAACTACTGGATTGGGAATGACTGTGGTGGGATCTTATGCAGGAGCAGATCAGGAGGAGCAAACAAGATGGTTCTTCATCCAAGCATGATGATGAAGAAAATATGGCCTTAGCAAGTAAGGAAAGGGAAGGGAAGGGGAAGGTTTTCCATTTCAAATCAAATTCTTCTCATGGAGGAAAGAAGGGTGAGATGTCTAAAGTAAGACGCTTTAATTGTCACGAGATGGGACATTATCTGACTAATTTCCCATTGAAGAAGTCCAAGAAGGGATCCTCAGAGGGATCGAAAGGTGAGGCATTATCCTCTCAGTTCGAAATGGACTTTACCCTCATTGCATACATGGTATCATCGATGATGGGTTGTGTTTGATATTGATATTGGAGCCTCATTCCACATGACTTGATAAATGTTTATTCAGTGCCTTGGAGGAGAAATACCTCAAGATGTGAATAAATATGGGTGAATATGGAAGGTATAATGTTTCAAGCGTGGGAACGGTTGCTTTTCAGAGGGAGCATGGAGCTCCTATCACATTGACAAATGTGAAGTATGTGCCTCAAATGAAGAAGAACTTGGTATTGGTTGCGATGTTGGAGGACAAAGGATACGATGTTGTCTTCAGTAATGGAAAGGCATTCCTAAGACACATAGGCATGGGTCAGACCAAGAGGATAGCAATTTAGGTGAAGAATCTCTATAAACTAGAGGTAGATGATTGTGCAACATTGAGTACGAAAGCAAAATTGGTGGAAAACCAAGACATTAGCGAGTTGTGGCACAGGTGGTTGGACGATTTGCATCATGGGGCTTTGAAGATAATGCAACAGATATCTACAGGACTTCCCAAAGGTAAAATTGAGCAAGTTGACACATGAAAAGGTTGTACCTTGGGAAAGTACACTGACTCTTCCTTTCATGATCGAGACAGTTGAGTAGAGGCTATCTTAGAACAAGTTCATACTGATGTGTGTGGACCATTCTCGACAACATCCACAACAAAGCAAAGGTATTATGTGATTTTCATTTATGACTATTCTTGTAAATGCTGGTTTTATTTCATGTAGAAGAACGACCAAACTTTCACAAAGTTTTGTGAGTTCAAATCTTTGGTCGAGAAAGAGTTAGGGAAGAAGATCAAGTCCTTGAGAAGTGACAACATTAGAGAATATGTCTCTCAAGAGTTTAAGGAATTATGTGCAGCGGAAGGAATTAAATGAAAGTTGACGGCACCTCATAACCCACAATAGGATGGGGTGGCCAAGAGGAAGAACAAAACTATTGTATAGGCAGAACAAGCAATGTTGCATGACCAAGGCCTACCACTTCACTTGTGGGATGAGGCATGCACACAACGGTCTATTTGTGGAATAGAATCCTACATCGAATACTTGGGATGAAGACACCAAAGGAAGGTTTCTTCGGTAAGAGAGCAGATATGGGTGACTTCAGGACCTTTGGCTCATTAGTATATTTCCATCTGACAAAGGATGCATGGAAGAAGGTTGAGCTGAAAACAGAGTTGGGGATAGTTGTGGGCTACATGGATACACCTCAAAACTATCGGGTGTACTTGCCTACTAGTCGAAGGAAAGTGGTTCGCAAATATCTCAAGTTTGATGAGCAGAGGGCCATGTGAGTTTCCCTTAAGAGGGAGCTCCAACTATAGGTTGTGGAGGAATTGTTGGTTCCTAAGGAGGAGGAGCCTCAAACTGATGCGGAGCAATCGCATGTAGATGTTCTAGGAGTGGAGACATCCACTCAAGCAGAGTCTTCCAGAGATGGATGGAAGCACAAAAGAGAGGCTGACAGATTGTTGGAGGATTCGAGAGAGAATGTGAGAGCACCATATTCTTAGTGCAGACAAAGGAGGTCACCTGAGAGGTACACTGGATACATGGACCTTGCTCAAGAATTTGTTGAGACTGAGCCATCTTCCTTTGAGGAAGAAGTGCAGTAGTCAATTTGGGTTGATGCTATGGTGGAGGATTATCAATCCATAGTTCGTAACAGTGTTTGGGACATGGTTTCAAGATTGGAGAACAAGTTAGTTGTAAGTTCCTGCTATCTTTATAAGGTAAAGCAAGATGCTGATGGTAGTGTGGAGAAGCATAAGCCAAGATTTGTTGCCTGTGGCTTTTCACAGGTTGAGGAGATTGACTATGATGAGACTTTTGCTCCTGTCACAAGGTACTCATCTATCAGATCTATGTTGGAACTATTAGCATAGATGGGTTGGAAGATCCATCAGATGGATGTGAAGACTACATTCCTCAATGGCTAGATTGAGGAAGAGGTGTACATAGTGAAGCTGGAAGCTTTTGATACCTTTGATCATGAGTCGCATGTGTGTCGACTCAAGAGAGCATTGTATGGGGTGAAGAAAGCACCTTGTGCTTAGTACACCACGATAGAAAACTACTTCACTAGGTTGGGCTTCACAAAGAGTGAAGTATATGCGAACCTGTACAACATCATGGTGAAAGGTAAGTTGTTAATCATCGTAGTTTATGTTGATGATCTCATATTGACTGGTGATGAGAATTTGATCGTGTCTTCGAGATGAAAGACATGGGTCTCATGCATTACTTCCTTGGCATGGAAGTGTGGCAGAAGGATGGGGATTTGTTTTTGTCTTAGGGAAAGTATGCCAATGAGATACTCAGGAAATTCCACATGGAGAAGTGCAAGCTCATGCATACTCCTCTAGTAGCTAACTGGAGGATGGAGGTTGCTACTTCAAGAGAAGTGGTAGAGGCTACTGTGTATAGGAAGCTTGCGGGTTCACTGATGTACTTAGTGAGCACATGACCATATTTGTGCTATGTGGTGAACCAATTGAGTCAAGCGATGGTTCATCCTACCAAGATGTTTTGGAAGGCAGAAAAGCATGTATTGAGATACCTCAGAGGCACATCTTAGTTTGGATTATGGTACAAACAAATAGAGGGAGTGAAGCTACAAGGCTTCACTGATGGAGATTGGGCAAGAAGTCCATCAGATCAGAAGAGGACATCAAGAGGGATCTTCAACCTTGGGTCATTGGCAGTTTCTTGGTACAACAGGAAATAGAGGATGGTTGCACTTAGCTCCAGAGAGGCAGAATACATGGCTGCAAGTCAGGCAGCATATGAGGCCATCTAGATGCAGAAAATCCTAGTTGGTTTTTTTGATCAGAGGATGGATCCAACTGTGATCTATTGTGATAATCAAAGTTGTATCAAACTCTCTAAGAATCCATTATTTCATGATAGGTCCAAGCACATCGACATCCGATATCATCATCAGAGGGATTGTGTAGGAATGAGGATCATGTTGCTATAGTATATTTTGACAAAGGAGCAAGATACTGATAGTTTGATAAAGGCATTGTCAAAGTGTAAATTTGAGTTCGATAGAGATAGGATCGGGGTGGCAAATAATCCCTTTCTTGTTGAGAGGAAGTGTTGAAATATGACGACAACAATATTCCAATTTAATTTGTCCTTGAATTAAATTTTGAATTGAAATCGAATTTAGCCTTAACAACTACTTGGAATTAATTAATTAATTTATTTTAAATTAATTAGTTGAAGAAATTCAAGTTAGAAGTCTTTTTGAAGTCATGCGAGATTTATCCCTTATATTAAGGAGATAAGATTGAGTTATCTTTGAGTTGTAAATAGTTAACTAAATTCACTGAGTTATGTCCAGTTAAATTAGTTCCAAACCATTTGAGGAACTAATAGAGAGTTAACAGTCAGTTGATGCATGCATCCATTCAACTAGTGCTACTCCAGTTAACTAAAGAATCTG
This sequence comes from Pinus taeda, assembly GCA_000404065.3. Classification (NCBI taxonomy): domain Eukaryota; kingdom Viridiplantae; phylum Streptophyta; class Pinopsida; order Pinales; family Pinaceae; genus Pinus; species Pinus taeda. Next base: position 105,208 of record APFE031368658.1, read on the forward strand.
TCATAAAAAACTCATGCATGTCTATTCTGAGAAAGACCTAGTTGGGATTAAAATCAACGATAGTGTACTATCAGTTGCATGTGTTTTCTCAAAGAGAAAACTCATACATGCTGTCAAGGTATTATCCTTGAAGATTGCGCAATTTTGGAGGCTTGATCATCCACTTGGTTGAAGGAGAATCATCCACAAGGAACAACACAAGGAAATAGGAATGTGGAGGGAAACAAGGGAGGCTGAAGGGAAGCCAAGATTGCCTGTGAGCTTCTATGAGGATTGTACTAAGAGCTAGCTAGCTGTGAGAGCTAAGGCTTTGTATAATTCCTATGTATTTCCACCATGTATGATAATACAATAGTGTGGGGTTTTTAGCTAAGGCTTTCCCCAATGTATTTTCATGTGTATTGTGCCATTAGTTCTTCTTCTTTTGGTTATATTGTTCAGCTCAATATTTAAGCTTCCACAAATTGATAGTAGAAGTAGGTTATAGTATTATGCTTTGATTTATATTACATAATCGGGTTAACCTACCATCAAATTTTCTACATGGCATCAGAGCTCAATTTGTAGAATTTTTCTACATGGTATCAGAGCTGTGAACAATATTCTATGAAGAGAATTCAATGTCTGAAGTTCAGGGTTGCAGGTGCAAATCGAATTCATATCATACTTCAAGGTTGGCCAATGGTGTTCTATGGCTTGAGACTCGAGTATGCCTTGGAAGGTAGCCCGAATTACATAGCATGGAAGGATAGAATGGATGATGTATTAGAAGACAATGGCTTGAAGGAATTCATTGATCAAGAAATCCCAAATCCAGATTCAACTAATGCACAAGAGTTGGCTGAGTGGAAGAAGTGTGTGGCGAAGGTGAGATGGATCACCCTTGAGGGAGTTTGAGACCATATTGTCTCGAGTCTCCAAAGGAAGGATACTCCATTTTCAATGTGGAAGACATTGAAGGGCCTCTACCAGAGTAGTAGTGACTAGAGGAAATTGGCGCTCAAGGATAAGCTTCGAAGAATCGAGATGGAGAAAGGCGATACTATTTCCACATATCTGAAAAAGCTCACCACCTGCAGAGATGAGCTTGGTAGTGTGGGAATAACTACTGTTGATGATGATATGATGAGCCTCACTCTCCTTGGCCTTCTGAAGAGTTGGAATAGCTACTAGGACTCTGTGAATGAAAGGGAGAGACTGCCAAATTGGGAACGACTGTGGTCGGATCTTATGCAGGAGGAGATTAGGAGGAGCACATGAGATGGTTCTTCATCCAAGAATGATGATGAAGAAAATCTGGCCTTAGCAAGTAAGGCAAGGAATGGGAAGGGGAAGGCTTTCCATTTCAAATCGAATTCTTCTCATGGAGGGAAGAAGGGTGACATGTCTAAAGTAAGATGCTTTAATTGTCATGAGATGGGACATTATGCGACTATTTTCCCATCGAAGAAGTCCAAGAAGGGATCCTCGGAAGGATCGAAATGTGAGGCATTAGCCTCTCAGTTCGAAATAGACTCTACCCTCATCACATGCATGGTTTCATCGATGATGGGTTCTGTCTGGTATCTTGAAAATGGAGCCTCATTCCACATGACTGATGATAAAAGTTTATTCAGTGCCTTGGAGGAGAAAGACCTCAAGATGCACATAGAGATGGGTGAGAATAGAAGGTATAGTGTTTCACGAGTGGGCACAGTTGATTTTTCAGAGGGAGCATGAAGCTCCTATCACATTGACAGATGTGAAGTATATGCCTGGGCTAAAGAAGAACTCCGTTTTCATCACAATGTTAGAGGACAAAGGCTATGATGTTGTGTTTAACAATGGAAAGGCATTCCTAAGACACATAACCATGGCTCAAATCAACAGGATAGGGATTCAGGTGAATAATCTCTATAAACAAGAGGTAGATGATTGTATAGCATTGAGTACGAAAGTAGAATTGGTGGAAAACCAAGAAATGGGTGAGTTGTGGTATAGGAGGTTGGGCCATTTGCATCATGGGGTTTTTAAGATAATGCAACAGATATCTACAGGACTTCCCAAAGGTAAACTTGAGCAAGTTGACACATGCAAAGGTTGTACATTGGGAAAGTACACCAAATATTCCTTTCGTGATCGAGATAGTCTAGCAGAGGCTATTTTAGAGCGAGTTCATACTAATGTGTGTGGACCATTCTCAACGGAATCCACATTGAAGCAAATGTATTATGCGATTTTCATTAATGACTATTCTTGTAAATGCTAGATTTATTTCATGCAGAAGAAGGACCAAACTTTCACAAAATTTTGTGAGTTCAATGCTTTGGTAGAGAAAGAGTTAGGGAAGAAGATCAAGGCCTTGAGAAGCGACAATAGTGGACAATACATCTCTCAAGATATTAAGGACTTCTATGCAACGAAAGGAATTAAACGAGAGTTGATGACACCTCATAACCCACAACAGAATGGCGTGGCCAAGAGGAAGAACAAAACTATTGTAGGGGTAGCACCATCAATGCTACATGACCAAGTCCTACCACTTCACTTGTGGGCTAAAGCATGCAACACAGTGGTCTATCTGTAGAATAGAAGACTGCAACGCATACTTGGGATGAAGACACCAAAGGAAGATTTCTTCCGTAAGAGACCAGATGTGGGTCACTTCAGGATCTTTGGCTCATTGGTATATTGCCATGTGTCAATGGATGCACAGAAGAAGCTTGAGCTGATAGTAGAGTTGGGGATATTTGTGGGGTACACAGATTCACCTCACAACTATTCGTTGTACTTGCCTACTAGTCGACGGACAGTGGTTCCCAGAGGTCTCAAGTTTGATGAGCAAAAGGCCATGTGAGTTTCCCTTGAGAGGGAGCTCTAACTACAAGCTGTGGAGGAACTATTGGTTCCTAAGGAGGAGGAGCCTCAGGCTGATGTGGAGCAGCCACGTGCAGAGGTTCCATTAGTGGAGACATCCACTCATGAAGAGTCTTCCAGAGATGGACGGGAGCGCACAAGAGAAGTTGACAGATTCTTGGAGGATGTGGGAAAGAATGTGGGAGCACCATCTTCTCAGCACAGACATAGGAGGTCAATTGAGAGGTACAATGGATACATGGCCCTTGCTGGGAATGTGTTGAGATCAAGCTATCTTCCTTTAAGGAAGCAATGCAACAACCGATATTGGTTGATGCTATGGTGGAGGATTATGAATCCATAGTTCACAACAGTGTTTGGGACATGGTTTCGAGACTAGAGAGAAAGATAGTTGTGAGTTATTGTTGGCTTTACAAGGTAAAGCAAGCGGTGATGGTAGTGTGGAGAAGCATAAGGAAATATTTGTTGCCCGTGGCTTTTCACAAGTCGATGGGATTGACTATGATGAGACTTTTTCTTCTCTCGCAAGGTATTAATCTATCAGATCTATGTTGGCACTATCAGCACATATGGTTTGGAAGATCCATCAAATGGATTTCAAGACTACATGCCTTAATGGTCAGATTGAGGAAGATTTAGTACATAGAGTAGTTGAAATGTTTTGATACCTTCGATCGTGAGTTGCATGTGTGCCAACTCAAGAGAGCGTTGTACGGGCTAAAGCAATCACCTCCTACTTGGTGCACCAAGATAGACAACTACTTCACTGGGTTGGGCTTCACAAAGAGTGAAGCGGATGTGAACCTGTACAACATCACGGTGAAAGGTAAGCTATTAATCATCGTACTTATGTTGATGATCTCATATTGACTGTTGATGATCAGTTGATCATGTCTTTGAGATGAAAGGCATGGCTCTCATGCATTACTTCCTTGGCATGGAAGTGTGGCAAAAGGATGGGGAGTTGTTTGTGTGTTCGGGCAAGTATGCCAATGAGATACTTAGGAGATTCCACATGGAGAAGTGCAAGTCAATGCAGACTCGTCTATCTGGTAAGTGGAGGACGGAGGTGTCTACTTCAAGAGAAGTGGTAGAGGCTACTATGTACGGTAAACTTGTAGGTTCACTGATGTACTTAGTGAACACATGACCAGATTTGTGCTATGCAGTGAACTGGCTGAGTCAAGCGATGGTTCAACCTACCAAGATGTTTTCGAAGGCATCAAAGCATGTATTGAGATACCTCAAAGGCACATCTCAATATGAATTATGGTATAGATGGATAGGGGGAGTGAAGCTACAGGGCTTCAATGATGCAGATTGGGCAGGAAGTCCATCAAATCGGAAGAGCACATCAGGAGGGATTTTCAACCTTTGGTTAATGACAGTTTCTTGGTACAGCGGGAAACAGAGGTCGGTTGCACTCAGCTTCGCAGAGGAAGAATACATGGTTGCAAGTTAGGCAACATGGGAGGCCATCTAGATGTGGAAAATCCTAGTTGGTTTGTTTGATCGGAGGATGGATCCAACTGTGATCTATTCTAATAATTAAAGTTGTATCAAACTCTCTAAGAATCTAGTATTTCATGATAGGTCCAAGCACATCGACATCCAGTATCATCATCTCAGAGACTCTGTAGCAAGGAGGATCATGTTGCTGTAGTATATTTTGACAGAGGAGCAAGATGCTGACATTTTGACAAAGGCATTGTCAAAGTGTAAATTCGAGTTCCATAGAGACATGACTGGGGTGGTAGATAATCCCCTTCTTGTTGAGAGGGAGTGTTGAAATATGGCAACACGAATATTTAATTTAATTTGTCCTTGAATTAAATTGTGAAATAAAATTGAATTTAGTCTTAACATCTACTTGGAAATAATTAATTAATTTATCTTAAATTACTTAGTTGGAGAAATTCAAGTTAGAAGTCTTTCTGAAGTCATGCAAGAGTTAGCCCTTAAACTAAGGAGATAAGATTGAGTGATGTTTAAGTTGTAATTAGTTAACTCAGTTTACTGAGTTAATTCAAGTTAAATTAATTCCAAACTATTTGAGGAACTAATAGAGAGTTAACAGTCAGTTGATGGATGCATGCACTCAACTAGTGCTACTCCAGTTAATTGAAGTTTCCCTCATCAAAAACTCATGAATTTCTATTATGAGAAAGACCGAGTTGAGATTAAAGTCAAAGATAATGTACTATCAGTTACATGTGTTTTCTCAAAGAGAAAACTCATGCATGTAGTCAAGGTATCATCCTTGAAGATTGCGCAGTTTTGGAGTCTTGATCATCCACTTAGCTGATAGAGAATCATCCAAAAGGAACAACACAAGGAAATAGGAGCTTGGAGGGCAGAGAGGAAGGTTGGAGAGAAGCCAAGATTTCCTGTGAGCATCTGTGAGGATTGTACTAAGAGCTGTCTAGCTGTGAGAGCTAAGGCTTTATATAATTCCTATGTATTTCCACCATGTAAGATCATACAATAGTGTGGGGTTTTTAGCTGAGGCTTTCCCCAAAGTATTTTCCTGTGTATTGTGCCATTGATTCTACTTCTTTTGCTTATATTGTTCAGCTCATTCTTTAAGCTTCCACAAATGGATAGTAGAACTAGGTTATAATATTCTGCTTTGATTTATATTGCATTATCAAGTTAACCTACCATCAGATTTTCTACATGGTATCAAAGCTGGATTTGTAGAAACTTTCTAGAGAATACAAGATTTTAGTTAAAAGAAAAAGAACCATTATTGTAATTATGAAAAATAATATTGATCTACTAAGTCAAATTAGTACATAATTCCTCAAACCCTTATGGTTTAGTAATTGACATAACCAAATTAATACTAACAACTATCTGGAGGGTTCAACTTCATAGTATGTGCAACAGTTTGATTCCATCAACATGTGCATTTATACAAGATATGGGAAATAAGCTGAAATTAACAACAAAAAAAATAATAAAAAGATCACGACACGAGCTTGATAGAATATCACATCTCAACCCTAGTCTAGAAGGATCCTATGTAGTATTAGCAACAAACAACCAAAAGTAACATGATGAGCACTGACCTGTGGAGAGAGGCTGAGTGTTAGGAATGCGAACTCATTTCATTCCAATGTGAATTCAGAAACCCAAACTAAAGAGAGAGTTCGTACCTAGTAGGGGATAACCAAAAAATAATTGGGAGGATTACTATGTTAATTGAGACACTAGGAAAAATAAATTCGACATTTTACTAGGGGCGTGTGAATTACCTATCATTGAAGCGGATTCCATTCCATGTACACAATAGATATACACAATTTTTAATGACAAAAAAAATATGGGGAGAAATAAAATATAATTATATTGGAAGGGGAATGGTAATCCATAAAAATAGTAATGCCAACTAGGTAATATGAACTACTCCAATCAATATTATCAAACTGGAGGAATGAAACAAATCAATAAAATAAAGTGGATAAACTGAGTTTCGAAAGTGATTAGTATCATTCTACACCCAAGAGAAAGGAATGAATCATCCAACCAATAACCACTGAGGGTTGTAAGTTGAGATTTAAACACTATTAGAAAGAAGTTATGGTGAGTAACAAATACTCAGCCTAGAAGACAACAATAATTAACTCAATGTGAGAAATATTAATAACATAGATGAAATATATATTATATATATATATATAATATATATAATATATATATATATATAATATATATATATATATATATAATATATATTAATATATATATATATATATATTGATGTAGGAGCACGAGGCTTGAAGACAAAGACTTCAAATTTTATTCCAAAAATACGAAAAAAAAATTACAAGTAAAGGAGTGGGATAATTTAGCTATCACTTTACAAAGCTTTCTAGATAGGATTTGAGCTAGAATTCAGGGATTTGAATTATCTTGAAATTAATTCAAGTATTTAGGCTTAGTTGAGATTCTTGAGGAGAATATCATGCAAATTAGATATTATCTAGGGTTAGGAAGATTCGATCCATTGATTTAGGATCTGGTTGTTGTATGTACAGGTATTTATATAAGTTTTCAATTAGTAGAATGTGATTTTGGCTTAGAAGGATTGTAATGTAAAATTTGGAATCTCGATATGAGTACTGTGCATGAATGGTTGAATCCTGGAGGTTCTAATTTCCTTCAAAATATTACTGAGTTTTGTTGATCTCTAGTTTGAGTTGTTTAGAATTAGATTTTATATAATCTTGTGTTATCGCATCTAAATATTCACTCAATGTGCATTGAAATAAATTGGATGTATTCGAAATCATAGAAAATAATTTAGAGACAGACTAAACTTGGCAGAAGTGCTAAGTCTTGGTGGAATGAGGAAACCTGACAAATTTGGAAGAAACCCAGAAGAAGAGTAGAAACTATCAGATCGGCCAAATTGATGGATAATATCAATGGAAGAGGAATGGCGGAGATTAAAACCACATGCAGAATAGAAGAGAAGTCTTTGTAGTTGTAAGCAGTATCTCGTGCAGTATTAAAGTGGTTAGTGGTATTTTGCAAATTCACACAATTAACCTTAGCAGTTGGCACGTAGCACATGAAAACCACTTTTCTCGTGCTCTATCGACTTGTTATGCATCATGCAAGAATTCACACGAGATTACGCAATAGCTGCTGGATCAAGCATGACTGATCGACGGTGCAGATCAGTGAAGATAGTTGGCGAGTGGGGGATGCGATAGCCGTTAGATTAGACGAGTCAGATTTGATGGTGATCGTGTCAGAAGATGCACGTGAGTTCATTTAAGTTTCAAACACGATAACTTTATGAGCTAGGGTTTCAATTCCTTTTGGTTCTGTGGAAAATTTGAAGTTTTTCCATAAACTAGGTAAATTAAATAAGTCTGCTATTTTAGAAAAAGAGCTAAATTTGGGAATTAATGACTGATACTCCAAAGGAAAACTGAGAAGAAGTTCCACCCGAACTGGAAGGAATAGTTTCTCGTTTTGAACGATTATCCTTAACTCCTGCAACCAGCCCACCATTAGTGGTATCAAATCAATCTATTGACACTGTGCAGGATCTCAAAGATCAAAAAAAGAAATCGAACATGGTTTTGAAAGTCGGAGGAAGACGTGGTGGTGGTCAAAGAAGAGGAAGACCAGTTGCAAATGCTGAAGTGTTGGAAGCAATGCAACAGATGGAAGATATATTAGAAGCACTGGAAATGGGAAATCAAAGAGATGCAGGTGCTAGAGATGTTAGTGAGCCTGAAGTTGAAGTTACAGAAGAAGAGGAACCTGCAGAAGTTACTCCTGAAATGAGATTCTTTAAATCAGTGTTGGGATCCACATCTAAACCCACACTTGAAATTTCAATTTATACAAGAGCTTTAAACCCTAAGGAGTTGATAGTCTGGATTAATGACATGGATAAATTCTTTGATTATGAAGAAATGGATGAAGTAAAGAGAGTGAAATTTACTGTCACAAAATTGAAAGGACATGCAACACTTTGGTGGGATGGAGTGCAAGCAGAAAGAAGAAGACTTGGTAAGCATCCAATTAAAAATTGGAAGAGGATGGTGACAAAGTTGAGAGGTAAGTCTTTTCCAAGTGATTATCAACAATCATTATTTAGACAGATGCATAATCTTAGACAGAGGTCTTTGACAATGAAAGAATACACATAGGAATTTTACAAAGTGAACACAAGAGCTGGACAAATTCAAGATACAGACGATAAGGTTGCAAGATATATAAATGGTCTCAAAATGGAGACCGAAGATGAGATAAGTGTGTTGTCTCCTAAAATAATAGAAGAGGCTTATTAGATGGTATTGAAGGTTGAATAAAAACTCATGAGGAAGCAATCTGTCAAAAGTAGAGGTACTTTCCGAGGAAGAGGAAGTCAAGGTGGTAGAGGAATACTTACAACACCCAGAGATGGAGCTAGTAGCAACTTGAATCAACATACACCCACAAAAGGTGATGCAAGTGGCAGAAGGAGTTTTCTAGAGGGAGAGGAGGTAGAGGCAGGGGAAGAGAAATCAGATGTTACAGATGTAACAAGATGGGACACAGAGCCTATGAGTGCCCAGAAAATGGAGGGAAAAATTAGAGAAATTTGATTGTTGCTCAGACTGAAGAGGAGGCAGCAAAGGTGCCAGAAGAAGAAAATGTACCAAAGAAAGGGGAATTGTTGGTAGTTAACAAACTTCTGTTCAAGCTAGCAAGGGAAGTTGTTGAACCAGTGCATAGAGAGAATTTGTTTAGGACTATGTGCAGGGTTCAAGGAAAATGCTACCAAATGGTAATTGATAGTGGTAGCACTGGTAATTTGGTCTCTACAGAAGTGGTGGAAAAGTTGAAATTAAAAACGAGAAACATCCAACACCTTACAATGTGTCATGGCTTCAAAAAGGACATCAGTTGTTAGTGAATGAACAATGTGAAGTGGAGTAACTTATAGTTGGGAAGATACAAAGACAAAATTTTGTGTGATGTGATGCCTATGGATGTGTGTCACATATTGCTGGGAAGACCTTGGCAGTATGACAGAGGAGCTATCCATGATGGGAAAAAGAACACATACAAATTTGGTAAAGATGGTATTAATAAGACATTGTTGCATATGGAAGAAGAGGATGCATCAAGAAAATATGATCCAAAGGCTCTATTGTTGAGTGGAAAATAATACTTGCAGTAGATTGAAGAGAATAAGGTAAATTTTGCATTGATTTGCAAACCCAAGGTAATAACTACTTCCACTAAAATTTCTGATTTGCTAATTGAAATTCAAGAGATGTTCGAAAATTATTTTTACATCATTGTAGATGATTTTCCTAACGAGTTACCACCCATTAGAAAAATCAATCATCATATAGATTTGATTCCAGCGGAAAATCTGCCAAATAAAGCAGCTTACAGGATGACTCCCATAGAAAATGAAGAAATCAGAAAATAGATTCCAGAATTGTTAGATAAAGGACTGATTAGAGAGAGTTTGAGTCCTTGTTCAATGCCAACAATGTTGAGTCCAAACAAAGATGGAGGCTGGAGAATGTGCAATGATTTTAGAGTAGTCAACAAAATAACAATCAAGTACACATTTCCTTTACCTAGAAATGAAGATTTGATGGATTGTTTAAGTGGACCAAGATATTTTACAAAGCTAGATTTAAAAAGTGGGTATCATCAAATAAGGATTAGAGAAGGAGATGAATGGAAAAATGCTTTTAAAACAAATGAAGGACTGTATGAATGGATGGTAATGCGTTTTGAGTTATCAAATGCTCCTAGTACATTTATGAGGCTTATGAATGAAGTGTTGAAATAATTTATTCGTAAATTTGTAATAGTATATCTAGATGATATATTAGTTTCCAGCAGATCTAAAGAGGAACATATGAGACATCTGAATTATGTCTTACATAAGCTACAACAAGAAAAGTTACTGCTAAATTTAAAGAAATGTTCATTCATGAAGGAAGAGTTGGTATATTTGGGTTTTTTTGTTTCTACTAATGGATTGAAGATGGATCTAGAGAAGATAAGGGCAATCATAGAGTGGCCTTCACTGAAAAGTGTTTTTGAGGTAAGAAGTTTTCATGCACTTGCTAGTTTTTATAGAAAATTCATAAGGAATTTTAGTAAGATCAATGCTTCTATTATGGATGCTATAAAGAAGTATAAACAACCATTCAAATGGATTGTTGATGCATAAAAGAACTTCCAACTGTTATAAACAAAGATCATTGAAAAACCTATTTTAATTTTTCCTGATTTTAATAAACCTTTTCAAGTGAAATGTGATGCTAGTGGAGAAGCTATTAGCATTATTTTAAGTTACGAGGACAAACCTGTAGCTTAGTTTAGTGAAAAACTGAATGAATCGAAAAAGAAATATGCTTCTTATGATAATGAATTTTATGCAATTGTGCAGTCATTGAAAAAGTGGAGACATTACTTGATGTCTGAGGGGTTTATACCTTATTTAGACAATCATGCATTACAGTACATTATTCAACAACCAAAGCTTGGCGAGAAACATGCCAAATTGGTAGAATATATTTAAAGTTTTAATTTTATATTAAAACATATAAATGGCCAATCAAACAAAGTAGTAGATGCCTTAAGTAGAAAAGTATCATAGTTCAGGAAAGTGAAATTCAAGTGTTGGGTTTTTTATTTTCTTAAAGAATTATATGAGAAAGATTTAGATTTTAAAGAAGCATTTGAAGCTTGTAAAAATCCTGTTTTGTTAGACAGAAGTAAGTGGCTGGATTTTTTCTTGCAAGAAAGGTTGTTGTTTAAAGGAAATCAGTTCTGGATACCAAATTGCTCTATGAGGGAAGAATTTAATCAAGGAGAAACATAATGGTGGACATGAGGACATTTGGCATAGACAAGACTTATGAACAGTTGAATCGGTTTAATTTCTATCCGAATATGAGATTTGAAGTGGAGAAGTATGTAAAAAATTGTAAAATCTGTTAGTATGCAAAGAGAAGGAGCCAAAACACAAGTTCATATGTTCCATTACCTATTGTAGATAGACCTTGGGATATGGTAAGTATGGAATTTGTTTTGGGCTTACCAAAAACTCAAAGAGGAAATGATTCAATTTATGTTGTAGTTCACAAATTTTCTAAAATGGGACATTTTCTTCCATGTTATAAAACCAGTGATGCTACTCACGTTGCTAATCGGGTTTTTAAGGAGATTGTAAGGTTGCATGGGTTACCTAAGAGCATTGTTTCAGATGGAGATACCAAATTTGTTGGTCATTTCTGGAGGACCTTGTGGAAGAAACTTGGTACTAAACTAAGTTTCAGTTCAACTTATCATCCTCAGACTAATGGACAGCTTGAAGTTATAAACAAAAGCTTGAGTAATCTTTTGAGAAGTTTTCTAGGTGAGCATCCAAAATAGGTGGATCAAATTTTGGCATAGGCTGAATATGCTTATAATGATTCTCCTAACAGGAGTACAGGGCAGAGTCCATTCCATATAGTTTATGGAATCCACCTAAGAGGAGTGTCTAAATTAAGAGACTTGGGAAAAGTTGAAATGAGAAGTACTAAAGGAGAAGATTTTTCTTCAAAGGTTCAAGAAATACATGAACAGATAAAACAACAGTTACAGGATAGCAACATAAAGTACAAGAGTAGAGTAGATTTGAAGAAGAGAGAAGTTAATTTTGAGGTTGGAGATTTGGTTTTATCACACTTGAGGAAGGAAGGTTTTCCAAAAAGGGAGTATAAAAATTTAAAATTTAAGAAAATTGGACCATGCAGAGTCTTGAGGAAATTTTCTGCAAATGCATATGAAATTAAATTACCCCCTGACATTGGAATATCTCCAATTTTCAATGTTGCTGAATTGTACAAGTATGAAAATAGAAATGTAGATGATACAACAAAAGATAAAGAAGAACAACATGTTGATTGGGTAAGACAGTTACCTACAACAAAGGCATTGCAGCAAGAAAACATTTTAGATAAGAGATTGCTTAAAAAGACAAGAGCACAGGAGAGTTTTCAGTATTTGATCAAGTGGAAGGATAAACCAATTGTTGATGCCACCTGGATGACAGATGCCATGCTACAGAAGTTGGGTAGTTATGTAGAAGAGCTCATGGATAGGAGCCCATGAAGAATTTTTTCCTCAAGAGTCTGATGCAGGAGCATGAAGCTTGAAGACAAAGACTTTGAATTTTATTCCCAAAATTCAAAAGAAGTTTACAAGCAAAGGAGTGGGATCCTTTAGCTGTCACTTTACAAAGATTTCTAGATTGGATTTGAGCTACAATTCAGGGATTTGAATTATCTTGTAATTAATTCAAGTATTCAGGCTTAGTTGAGATTCTTGAGGAGAATATCATGCATATTAGATATTATCTAGGATTAGGCATATTCGATACATTTATTTAGGGTCTGATTGTCATATGTACATGTATTTATGTATGTTTTGAATTAGTAGAATGGGTTTTTGGCTGAGGAGGATTGGAATATAAAATTTGGAATCTCTCTGTGAGTACTATGCATGAATGGTTAAATCCTGGAGGTTTTAATTTGCTTCAAAATATTACTGAGCTTTTTTTATTTCCAATTTGAGCCCTTTAGAATTAGATTTTATATAATCTTGTGTTGTTGCATCTAAATCTTCATTCACTATGCATTGAAATAACTTGGATGTATTCGAAATCATAGAAAATAATTTAGAGACAGACTAAACTTGGAAGAAGTGCTAAGTCTTGGCAGAATGAGGAAACGTGACAAATTCACGAGAAACCCAAAAGAAGAGTGGAAACCATTGGATTGGCCAGATCGATGGATAATATCAATAGAAGAGGAATGGCAGAGATTAAAACCAGGTTCAGAATAGAAGAGCGGTCTTCATAGGTGTAAGAGATATCTCGCACAGTCTTAAAGTGTTAAGTGGTATTTTGCAAATTCATTCGATTAACCTTAGTGGTTGACACGTAGCATGTGAAAACCACTTTTCTTGCATGCTCTTGACTTGTTATGCATCATGCAAGAATTCATGTGAGATTACGCTATAACCATTGGATCATGCAGGACTAATTGACGGTGGAGATCGACCAAGCTATTTGGCAAGTGGGTGATGTGATAGCCATTTGATTAGATGGGTCAGATTTGATGGTGATCACATCGGAAAGTGCATGGGAGTTAATTTAAGTTTCAGACGCACTAAGTTTTTGAGCTAGGGTTTTAATTCCTTTGGTTCTGTAGAAAATTTGACATTTTTCCATAAACCGAGTAAATTAAATAAGTCTGCTATTTTAGTAGAAGAGCTAAATTTGGAGGTTGATAACTGATACTCCAAAGGAAAACCAAGAAGAAGTTCCACCCAAAATTGAAGGAATAGTTTCTCATTTTGAGCGATTATCAATTAACTCTTGCAACTATCCACCATATATTATATATATATATATATATATATATATATATATATATATTATATATAATATATATATAAATATATATATAATATATATATATATATATATATATATATATATATATATATTTGTTTCATATGTGTTATTAATATTTTTCACTTTGAGTTAGGTATATATATTCTCATTGTAGAACGATCCAAGGAAGTAACAATTCCCAACTTACCCTGATCCTTCCACCACAAGAAAGAAAATTCCATTCCATAGGCAAAAATTAAAGAAAGCAAAAGTTAACCTTGGCTAGTCTCAACCATTGGAAATATATGAAAAAAATGTTCATAAAGAACTCTCATTCTTTCACTTTCCTATGGCCTATCTAACATAAATGAGATGAAAAATAAAGAGGAATATAAATAAAAAGGGTTTGATAACAATGCAGGTGATGGGAATTCTATCCTCCCTGAACCGGTTCTTTGAGCACAAGACACTAGACAACAAAACAAAAACATCAAAAGTGAATTTTTGTTGCCCCAAATCAAAGGATAGGGTTTGTACAACACACGGGAAACCATTGGATCTCACAAACATATATGGATCACCTTCCTCTTTGACACCATGCATGCCACTTCCTCAGAGTTGAATAAGGGATTGAAAAGGGATAGTCATATTATTAAAATTGACCCAACCATTGATACAATGTGGGGGTATAACCATTAAGGAAAAATAAAACCTAGCCCAAGGCCTTAAGATGCCATAAGTCATATTTAAAGTCTTGGTAGCATTATTAGATAGTATTACAGCAATTGCATATAGGTATAAATATATATATGGAACATTGAATATACTAGTTAAGGTAAGGGGTCTTATCATATAAGCCTTGGTTGGGGAACAACTTGGCATGTAACCTATTGGAAGGAGAATAATATGGAACTAACTATACCACATATCCGAAAGTTGGTAGTATATTATATGTTTTAGAAGAGAGCAATATACATTCTTATTTATAGTATTTAAAAAATATTATGAGAAAAAATAAATCGCAAATGTTTATGTGACACTTACTATTAAACATACCTTTGTTTCTGTTTTCCCATAAAACTCAAAAGCTCTTTTCCACTTGATGAGATTATTTATGTAAGAGATGATAGCATGGGGTTGAATATATCCCACAATATTCTTGGCATTCCACTTGGTATTATTTTTCACAATCAAATTAAATTGATAGAGTTCACATAACAAGTTTTGATCTGAGGCTTGAGAGTGCTCGTAGAGTTCAAAAAAGTTTTTAGGTTGAATGTTTTCATGAGGCTGCCCATATTGTATTTATTTGAACTTGAAGGAATAAAAAACGTCATGTAAAAGGATAGGGTATACTCTAGAAAGGACTCGACAAGAAGATATTTCCACCCCCAATTCACATGCCACCTCTTTAACTTTTGTTCTTTGTGGTAAAGATCTTTCCATTTATTTATTTATCCCTTCCCTTTTTCTTCCTGGCTAAGCTACATGGAAAACTGAAATTATTTCGTGTTTTCAATTACTTGTTTATGGATCTCCCTCTTAATGATACCCAAACCATACAAATCATTTTTGATATGCCATTGTGGCATATCTGGTTTTAACTGACGAAATACATAAGTTTTTGTTAAGAAATCATCTAGAATCATGTTTATAACCTGTTTGGATTCCTTTTTATATCCCCCTGCTAAGGTTTCTACATTGGTTTTAGAATCACTTCTATTCTATGGCTTCTAATAATTCTCTTAAATTTCTTAGTTTGGGTCCTTGTTTCTTTAATTTGGCCATTACTTTATCATTATGGAAGCTCAATTTTTTATTTTGTTTAAGTAATGCCTGGTAACTAGGGCTACAAAATCTAAAGGGTTAAGGTGCAATAGCCTTACATTTCTTTCACTGGTGCTTCTTTGGTTAATCATTTCTTGCTCCAACCTCAAAGACCATCGATGCCCCTTCTGTGACATTTTCCTTTGCAACATTTTCTTTTGGAACATTATCTTTGTAAACATTTTATTTAAAGACGTTACATTTTATAATGTTGTATTCCACAATGTTGACATTCTTTCCAAGGGCATTAGATTTTGTCATACCATCCTCCAGGGTACCAAAATTTCCTTCAAAGTCATTACCCTCCATAGGTTTATCCCCCTAAATATCTTCCTCAAGATCTAGTACTTCGGATTTTTTCTGTGGAATTTTGAACTTTAGATGTGGCCCGAGCTCTTGTAGATTCTAGGGCTTCATGGTATGAGTTGAATAATTTAGACCCCGAGACCTGTTCTCACTTATTCTATGAAATTTGAGCAGAAGACCATCATTTAACAACTGAATGAATTGCAAATTTGGGAGGTTGTTTCTTAATCGAAAACCTAGCTATGAGTTTCTTCTTAACCCCTTTGAGGAAATAATTCCATTAAATATTCGTTATATGAATTTCTACCATTACAGGTATCTTAATCAGTCCCTATTGTTGCAAACTTCATGCAAGGTCATTCTTCCTCTGCACTAAGGAGGTCATCTTCACCAAATCCTTAAAAGGAAGTGAGGTGTGTGGGGAAACATGTGCTCAGGTAAATGCACTAAAGTTTGAACGTGGTAATGGTGCATTGTACTAAACCACCCTTCATAAGTGAGGAATTTCATACCAATGAGGACTACATCCCACTAGAGATGAGGTAAGGCCTCTTCGTTGATCGATTTCTTCAAATCCAAGAGTGAATATTAGCCACAATGAAATGAGACCCAACATGCACTGTCAATTTTGAAATTTTTAGACCACACCTCTCCCTCTTGGGAGAGCCTAGTAACCTTTGCAATCATCCTCTCACTAAATGTAACAGTGAGTTGTTTTACTATGGCCTTGGTTCCATCAAACTTATTTTCAAACTAAAGTTCAATTGGCTAGTCATGACTCTTAAACTTCCCCAAAAGTTTAGCCCAACTTGCATCTTAAAAAATACTCCAAACTTTGAGCTTGATCCCAATACTGTGAATGTTATCGAGCTCTTCCCTATTCACCAAACCACACATATTTTCTTGTTTAAACCGCTCTTTTCTTGGTCACCACTATCCAAACCCTCTATAACTGTGATTGTTCAATCTTCTAGGAGTTTCCTATTCAAACCATCATTGTTAACCTTCTGCGAAACTTCACGTTATCCTCGTTTGAACTCTTACAGTTTCCTCTTGTTCAAAATATTTTGCGATTAAGTTTATATCGAGCTGGATCCATCCAAATTTCTTGAGCTACGGAACTGTGATTTCGCACTACCTATGGAATTTTGTGAATTAATGAGTCAAAATATTTGTTGTCCCTGCAGCCAACCATTGATGTCATAGGATTGAGTGGAGTAATAATGTGCCATCCTTTGAAAACAAATTTAAACCAATAATACAATTTGTTGAATGTCTAATGGGTAACATACATACATACATACATACTAATACATACATAAAATAATATATATATATATGTATATATATATATATATATATATTATATATATAAATATATATATATATATTATGCTTTTATATATAAGTTAATGTTAATAGGTTCATAACACATATATATTTGTAAAGATAGGAACAAGAGGCTAGGTCATGGATTAGGTATAGAAGTGAGTTGAAAGGGGATATATTTATATAGGTTGGTCCAAAGGGTGTATAGGGGGTTTAATTAGGGTTTTTTGTGCATATTTAAAGATTGGGATTTCTTTTAAAAACAAGGGGTAATTTGGAATGATAAAATGGTACACTGACAATTTTCATAAGTGTAAGGCTTAAATTTTAGGTAAGCACAATAAGGCATCAATATTTTAGGTATACATGCAATATTTACAAAACAAACCTTAGACTTCCTTCTTAAAAATAAAAACCAACAGATTGAAAAGAAGACCCTTGGTGGTTGGCAAAATTGCAATAGGATTATGGTGCACTGATTCTTATGCTTGTATCGCTGAAAGAAATCCTGGCATCTTTCCTGAAAGAAAAATAACCTTCATATCATCAAGTTTTATCTCAAAACTAAGTATGGATAGTTGTAAAAGATATTTATTTATATATGTGTCTCTCTCTCTCTCTCTCTCTCTCTCTCTCTCTCTCTCTCTCTCTCTTTTCTTATCTTTTGTTTTTTCTCTTTTGTTTATTTATTTATTTATCCGTGAGAATCTACTAGCGAGTATCACTGGGTTTTTAGTGAGAGATTGTCCCATCCTGCCTCTAAAAAATGGTTTTCATGACAAGAAGGTTTTCTTTCCCTAGTAACATGGGAAAAAATTTATTTTCCAATGCGACTAGGTGTTAGAGGTGTCCAAGACCATGTTTTGACTCCTAAATATTTTTTATAGATATATAGGACTAACAACTATCGATTTGTAGACAAGGGTGGTCTAACCAATATTTCTACTATTTAAATATCTTTTTTACGCTTAAAATATTCAATGAATTCCCCCTTAGATTTAGGTTTCTGGTATAGTCTTACTTGATTTCCATTGGCCATCAACAAAATTCATGCACCATCAATTGTATGTAATCCCACTGACCCATTGCCAAATACAATCTCAATATCATATGACCCTAACCATCATGTGTGAAATTTCCTTTTAAATTATTTATGCCTTGAGTTGAATAAAAGGACTTGGTCACCTTCTATGAATTGTTCCCTTTTAACGAACTTCTCATGCCATTTCTCCCATTGTTGTTGAACAATAGTAATCTTTTGAAAGACTTATTGGCAAATTTTTTCAAGTTCATTTAATTGGTCCAACCGATGCTTTTGGGCTTCTGAGAGGTCCATTTAAGATTGTAAGGAAAATTTTATACCAAATTAAATAGGAAGGACAACTTGGTTTCCATACACTAACTGATTAGGTGTAAATTTGGTGTCATCTTTACAGGTAACCCTGTAAACACAAAAGTCCTCTAAAAGATTTTTAGTGCAATATTTATGATGTTGCTAAATTGTTTTGGTTAGGATAGCTTCCAAAACCTTGTTTGTAACATCCATCTACCCATTTTCTTGAGGATGGTATGGAGTGTACATTTGATACTTTATATTGAATATTTTGGTAATGGGCTGGACAAATTTATAGGTGGACAAAGTACCTTGATCAATAAAAATTTCATGAGGTACCCCAAACTAAACAAAATTTATTTAATATAGAAAGTCAAACACTACTTGTTATGTTTATTTTGGTATGCCCTTAGCTTAAATCCACTTTGTTACATTATCTATACATACTAGAATCTATTCTGTCTGTCTTGATGGCGGGTTGATAGGCCCCACAAAGGCAAGAGCCTATTTTTCGAAAGGCTCGATTAGGACTTAGGGTTGCAGGGTAATATCATCTATTTGTGTTGGTTTTCCATTATATGACACTTGTCACAACTTTAGACATATTTTTTTGCATTTGAGAAGACTGTGGGCCAATAATAACCTTGTCGCAAAACTTCATTTGTAGTTTTTTAAAAGAAAAAATGGCTTCCACAAGGTTCATCATGACATGGATTCAAGATGTCATAAATTTCATCTTCCCAAATACAATTTTGGATCACATGATATCATCTAGTTCTAAATAAATATGTCCATATCCAAGAGTACATGGTATTAATCCTGATGTTATTTTGTTTTTCTCTAGGTGACAAATGTTGTGGATGTCTTCTTGTAGCCAAATAATTAGCAATAACTTTGACCCAACTATATTAGTAGATAATTCACATAGATGTTCATTTGGAAATTCATATTCTATAGTAATAAATTCATTTGTATGGTGAATTCATGACAAGAAATCTTTGACAACATTATCCTTTCTAGGTTTATCAACAATGTTCATATAAAATTCTTGGAGAGGACAAGCCATCTAGTGACTTTGTCATGTGTAACTGGTTTATTCCTAGGATAATGAATGGAAGAGTGATTCATATGTACAAAAAGAAGGTGTCCTGTAGTATAATGTTGAAATTTGTTTATGGCATGAACTACAACAACTAATTGTTTTTCTATTACTGTGTAATTCAATTAAGTTGGAGTTAAAATTTTTCTAACATAATAAATGATATAAGGTTTATATTCTTCCTTTTGACCTAGTACAGCTCCAATAGATGTATCTAAGGCATCACTATGTATGTGAAAAGGAAAATATCGATTAGGGCCTTGAATAATTGGAGTATATGAAAACTTTTCTTTTAAATACTATATAGTACCATGCATATCCAAACAAGCTACAAACATGCTTTTGAATAGTTTGAGTGGGTAATTTAATAATTATTCGAGTCTTAACGGGATCTACCTAAATCCCCTTAGATGAAACGTGGTGTCCTAATCCAATTCCTTCTATCAAAAGCATCTTACACTTTTCATTACTAAGGGAAAGGTTCGTTTCTTGGCACCGAATTAGTACTTTCTTGAGGTTCTTTAAGGCTTCATAAAAGTTTTCCCCATACACCATAAGGTCATCCATATATACTTCAACACAATCATTTACTAAATTAGAGAAGATTCCAAGAACAACCAATTGAAATGTTGTTGGTGAATTACATAAATAAAAGGGGATTACTTAGTACGAAAATGTCCACCATGGATAGGTAAAGGTTGTCTTGTCTTGATCTTCAGGGCCACCTATAACTTTCTATAGTCACTAAACCCATCAAGAGAAGAGAAAAATTTCTTTCCTAGCAAGGTGTCACGGATTGGGTCCATAAAGGTCACTAAACCCATCAAGAGAAGAGAAAACATTCTTTCCTAGCAAGGTGTCACGGATTGGGCCCATAAAGGGAAGAGGGAAGTAATATTTCATGGGGGCTTTATTTAATTCTGGGTAAGTGACACAAACTCTCCATTTTTCATTTTTATTTGGGAAAATAACCAAGGGAGAAAGCCATTATTATCAGAAATATGGTAAATAAAACCTGCACTCAAATGTTTTTATTTCTTCTTTAACTATGTCTTTGAGTGCTAGGTTCATTCTCCACTGTGACTAAATGATATGATGGGAATCCTTGTTTATGTAAATATGGTGTGTGCACAGATTAGGAGAAATCTCCTTAATGTCAGTATAATAACATGAAAAACATTTACTATTCTTTTTAAGCATTTCCATCAATTGTTTTCATTGAAATGGTTCCAATCCAACATTAATCTTCAAGACCTTTCTACAGTAAATTTTAATAGTTTTAATTTGATATTCTAAGGAATCAAACAAAACTATCGATTTCATCTGTCAAGATAGCTTGGTGGGTGAACATTTTTCTTGAGTTTTCTTTCTTAGAATCATATTAATTGAGGGATTGTTGTCGATGTGTCAACATGTTAAAAAGGTTTAGATTAGATCATCCTCATCATGTTCTTTAAAATATGGGACTTGAGAAATGGTTAGAAGTGGTTAAGGAACCTCTTCATCACTATATTTGAACCATCAAGGACTCTCTATGTTCAAAGAAGTACTTTCTAGAGGGAAAAGGGAAAGTCTCTTAGTAGAATTTCCATGGGAGATAGTTATGTCTACAAATCTGGAACTGATCTAAGCATTCGTGGTGGCAAACCAAGGTCTCCTGAGAATTAATGGGTAATGCCCAAGGTTTTCCTTGGTTTTTATGGTCATGAAGTTAGCTAGATATTCCCATGAATTTATTGAGACCATAATATCTCCCAACACCCCTTCTAGTTTTACTGTGGATCTATGAGCCATCTAGAGAACATTAGGCATGGGTCAAAGACTAGGTATCCCTAATTTATATAGGGTTTCTTTGGTCATCATATTAATGGATTCCCGTAAGTCTATCAAAGTCTTATATATAGGGATATTATTTATATACATAGTGACAATTGGAGTTCCTAGATCACGTATGCCCAACATTAAGTTAGTTAGTGTCAAAACTACTTGCATTGATTTAGGATCTCCTTTATTTCTTCTTGGATTTCTTAAAAAAAGTTCCCAATTAGCTTTTTCATAAATGGGAACATCCTTGATAGCTTGAAACAATGGTATTTTTACACAAACATTACTCAATTCCCCTAGAAAATCAAATTCTGGTTGAATAGGGGGTTTTTTCAAGACATAACCTCTCTAGATAAGGAATGGATTTAGACTCCTTTTCAAGAGTTTTTTTATGATCATAAGAAGGAAATATTGGCTTGGGTACGTTATCTGCTTCATCTTGCTCCTTGAAAATAGGAGAAGTTTTATTTTGGATAACTTTCCTAGAGCATAATTGAATGTCTTTACAATCAACAACTAAAAGGGGATAAGTAGGATAAGGTGACAATGTAGTATTATAGGTTGGTTGAATAATCTTCTTATTATTTGGATTTGGAATAGGCTCGGTAGGCAATTGAGGCCTTGGTTGAGCTTGAGTGGAATGATTTGAAGACAACTGAGGTCTTGGTTGAGTTTGAGTGGATCGGTTTGAAGGAAATTGAAGTTGTTTTCGATGTGATTAAGAAGTTATCCCATTTCCGAAGGATGGAGGTCCTCTCCATCCCAGAGTTCACTCTTTCCCTTTCATCTAAAGGGTCCATTGTTGGGTCATCCCGATTCCAGTGGATCTACTAATTTGTGGTAAAATATCTTAGGATTTTTTCCCAAATTTTGCACTTCCTCTAGAATATCATTTACATAATTCATACATTTACTCATATGTTAATTTAGAAACATCTCATGCACCCATCAAATTAGGTCTCCAAATAATCCTCTCATATCCCTATAACGAAGAGGATTCGTAAGGTTTTAGGATCTAAGGAGATTTTCTTAGTTATTTGCAAACTATATTGGAATTTATCCACATAGTGTTTTAGACTCTCGTCGTCCTCTGACTGAGACATCTTAAAAATTTATTCCTTAATGTTCCTAACTTTGCAATAATCTTGTTATTTAATTAAAAATTTCATTTTGATATCATCCCAAGGCTGAATAGTGTTTTCCCCTAGTCCCATAAAAGATCAGAGGGCTGCATCTTTCAAGGTGTCGGGAAAAAGTTTTAACTTTTTAGCATCTATCAAATAACCATAACTATGGCAAAGCATGTCAAACTAAAAAACAAAGGTACCGAGATCCTATTTATATAGGCCATTGAAATTTTGAAGTGAAGAGAGAGGAATTTGTTTCATTTTCACCATAGAATTAGGGTCTTGAACGAGAAATTCAAAAGTAACTATCTTTTGTTGTCTTGGTCCATTAACTTATTCATCTCCCATCTTTTCTTCTTGTGTACTTCCAAGAGTTTGAATCTTATTAGATCCCAAGGAACTCTCAAATTCCTCCTCAAAAGTGGTCTCCTCCCTTTTTGAAATTTCTCCTCCTAATGGTTTCCCTATTGGAAAAGTGACTTTTATAAGAATCTCTTTTGGAATTTCTGACACTTTATAAAGGTTGCTCACCACCATACCACATGTTACGGTTTTAAGATACTTCTTATTTTTCCTACCTATGATGTTCTAAATGAATTTATCATAATATAATACAAATGAAAAGGGGTACCTATGTTACTAAAAGGAACAATTCCTTTGGTCACTTCTAGCCTTAATAACCTTTGGATTATTTATACGAAATGTCTTGAGTCCTTTAGTGCCTCCCCGAAAACAATGCAAAAAATGATGAGTGTTTTTATTGATGTTTTAATAATGTAAATCATACATTGTCCTTTAATTTTTAATAAGGTTGGTAAACTTATGAGGGGCTTGGTGCAATATACATAAAAGACAAGAATTTTCATTTATTAAATGATTTATTCCAAGTGCACGGGATAGGTTATTTAATTTGAAAAGATCCTAATTTTTAAACTTAGACTAATGACTCTTTAGTTACCTAACAATCTTTGAAGGGCTAAGCTGAAAATAGTTCCAAAGTCAAAAAAGCATTATAAATAATTTTGATTACCAATTCGTAGCAGTTGGCACTTATAACTCTTTTTAAAATGATGCCATTGGCACTTGTAATTCCTTTTAAAATGAAGCCGTCATTGATACTCTTACAAAGCAAATATTTCAAACTAACGAATTCATAAATAAAATTCATATAACAAAAAGAAATGAGAGCACATTGTTTAAATTTTATGCAACCATACATAAGCTGATAAACACATACCCATAAACAATAAGTGAAATAGTTGATAAAAAATGATAAAAATAATTGTTTTTGCCCTCTCGGTGCTCTACTAATTATATAGATTTTGTAAGAAAGAAAAAAAGCCAGAGTTCAGGATTTTATAGGCTAACTATCTAAAAGATAAATATAGTAAATTGTTAGGGACACAAATTGGATTTAGTTGTTACTCAGCCAGCCCATGTTATTTCATTCCTAAAACTTACGAACTATGCATAGTTAATTTAAACTTATAAACCCTATACTTAGCATTATTAGAACAAATGGTTCATATAACCCATGAATGTCCCGAAATGAGTATCTTGACTCTGATTGGTCTGAGACATTTTGTCCATCACCAAGTTAATTGCTTCCTATGAATAGGGTGGAACTCATGAAAGGAATTTTCAAGAAACAAAACTACCACCTGAAACTGTTTAAAATCAATGAATAATGTTGCCACATAGTTACAATTGCCTATACAAGTTCCACGTAAAATTGGAGCTGCTATGCAATCAAATTACCTAGTTGGAAATCCAACTGCTACCCCTATTAACATGTTTGTAAACATAATGCTATTGAGATGCCATTTGTACAAATGAACAACTAGTTGTAGCCAAGTCCACATTCTTATAATCAAAAGGGTTAAGAGAATATCATTGGTATGCCGAGTCGACAGTTAATGCATGCCTGAAATCCACAGTCCTTATCAATAGGTTATGCAAAAAAACCTTTTCAAGATGTCAATTTGGAGCTAACGGTAATATTTCAGCAATAGGATTCAATCTGTGGACACTCTTGCAATGAGACATAGATTCATCAAAATGATTACCCATAGGAATCTCTGAATGAAACTCTGTGAACACAACCAAGACAGATGAAACTTGAAACAATACGTTGTAGTGAAGACACTTTTAATTCTGATTCAACATACTGAGCCTTTTATTTAAATCACACTTGATATATATATGTGTATACTATTATCTTGTGAAAGCCATAGGCACTTAGGTTTCTAATAAATTCCATTAATTATTTATTTATAAGCATTAAAGACAATGATTTTAAACAAATGCAAATATACCTATGCTGGAATATGTAAGACAAGTCAAGATTAAGGAATGATAAGGTTACTAAGTGAAAATTAGGGGTTTTGAACTGAAAAATTGATGTCATAAGAGGGACTCATCATTTGTTAATCTTTTTCTCTTATTAATATTTATTTATTTATTTATCTTGATTGGGATGAAAAACTAATTTAATTTTATTATTCATTCAAGGTTGTTGTAAAAATGAAACATTATAGACATTTTAATTTTAATATCTTACCTAAATAATTTTCTAATCAAGATTCATTAATTCTTGTAGAATTTCATCTTGTAAATTTATTATATTATATATCCAAAAGATTAATTTATTTCCTAGATTTTTAGGCACATCGTGTTATGTCAATGATCAACATGATATGTACTACAATTGTACAATATTAGATGATGCAGGAGCATCTCGCTGACAGGACAAAGACAAAATGAAGGCGGTATGGTCTTTGAAGGGGACGGAGGAGTAAACTTATGGAATCGATAACGTTCTTGTATATTTTATCTTTTACTTTTATTTCATTAAGTTGTCTAAGTTAAATTAGTGAAAAGTAATTAGGAACAGTAGGATTAGTTAGGGTCAATGTTTTAAACAGTTAATTCACCTTTGTAAGAAAAAAAAATGTTGAACGACAATGAAAAGTTCTGTACAAAAAAATAACTGATGTAACTGGTCGAACATAACTCACAACAGTTAGTAACAGTTTCTGAACAATGTTTTAAGAGAGAAACAGAACACAATGTAAGGGTTCGGCTGTGAGAGAAATAGAAAGAAAAAAAAAGAATCATAATTTCTGTGCACATTTTTCCTATCCAATGTCCAAAAGACCGTCTATGTTGTATGAAATTGCATTCGTTTATATACAGGACATTTTGTTGGTGATTTTACTCACATGCTTATGATGCGACTCATGCCATAACAAATTTAGAAACTGAATGTAAGCACATAGCTTACGAACAAATCCAAAGAACGTGCAGTGGAAGACAAGCATACAGTCCTCAAGACCACGTACATAATTGAACATCAATGAGACAGAACTAGCGAGCCTAAACAAGCAGCAAAATTCTAAAATCACCAGGTATGCGAATGAATAACCAATAACAATTCCATATTTAATTTAATCCATACAAGAAATTAGTATTCTGGTTCATTTATACACACACACACACACACACACACACACAGATATGTATATATATATATATATATATATATATATATATATATATATATATATATATATATAATATATATATATATATATATATATATATATATATATATATATATATATAAACAAAAGAGGAAAGGATTAGTTCCACAACTACATTGTCCACGCCTATGACCAAGCGAAATTGAGCACGACACAAGGTTAGAACCCTCGACCCATTACAGTGACCAGACAGAGAGAGAGCCCAGTGGCGACCTACAGCGAAACTGGGTACAGACAGCAACTAGAAAATCATAGTTACACAGACCCTAACAATCATAGCCTAAGGCCAAACAGAAGCAACCAGAAAACAAGGAACGACACTACCCGTGTCCAGTTGAAGCAGCCAAATTGCCAGACATCGAAACCCTCGAGCAGTCATACCTTCAACAATGAAAAGAAAACAATATAAGGACCGACAGTATAAAGGAACAAGGACTCACAGCATAGTAAAACAAACAAATCTCAGTTCTTACCTGACGAGGGAAAGCCGCAACTGTAACAGTTCCACTAGGTTCCCCTGCTCACGAGGAGCCGAAACATCAGTTGACTGTGGGAAAAGGAATAGGTAATGATAATAGGGAACTGGCGAACTTACCTTGTGAGTGACGGAGAAACCGAAGAAGCTTGACACTGTATTCTGCCAAACCCATGGAAGATCGATTCTGAACCAGAGGTCTGTCACCAGAAGCAGCACAACTACAAACGACCTTAACAACTCTGGGAGGCACAGGCACCAGAACTGCATACCAAGTAAAGGGAACGCATAGACGCAATAGCTAATTACCACCACATAACAAACAATCGAAACTTAACACAAACAGGAAAGGAGCTGAACCTACTAGATTGATACAACCCTTGACGGAGGAATGGGAGAGATTTCTAGGTCGAAGCCCTGAACCAGGGGAACGTAACCACAGAATTCCATATTGAAACTGTGAAGAACCGCGGGGAGCGCATAGCTCGCAGAACCGGGAGAATGACAGAGTGAATGACTTGGGCGTGAGTTTGAAAACACCCATACCAAGGTAGGCTTTAGGAATCCCAAGGAGGGATAGTTGTCAAACAACTAGAGACAAGCGTACCAATCACAACCCCCATTATTAAATTCAAGCACCAGTGAATCGATTTGTATAAATAAAAATATATGTTCCTTATTAATTGCCACTATACTCCCACATCGAAATACATTGGAGGTGTATTACGCGGGTTGGCCCCATCAAGTGGTATCAGAGCAAGGAGTAGAAGGAAATGGGATATGGAGGTTCGAAGACGAGGACGTGGATGAGGTGTGCACAGAGAAGCAGATGAGGGCTTGAGGGAAGAATTAAGGGCCCTTACTGCTCGCTTAGAAGCAGTGGAGGCAGGAAGGAGAAGAGACCCGGAACTTGGGGACGACAGTGAGGAGGAGGCAGTAGCTGCTACAGACGGATCAGATGAAGAAGCCCCAGAGGTAAAACTGTTGAAATCAGTATTGCTAGGCAGCAGCAAACCCAAACCAGAGATTCCTAACTATGATGGCAGTCTATTCGCAGATGTTCTGCTGGATTGTATAAGAAAGTTAGATAAGTATTTTGAAAATGAAGAGATTAGTGAAGATAAAAGAGTCAAATTCGCTGCAACCAAATTAAAGGGACACACCGCTTTATGGTGGGATAGTGTCCAGGCAAACAGAAGGAGAATGAATAAACAACCGATAAAGAAGTGGCCAAGGATGGTGGCAAAACTGAAGGGTAGATTCCTGCCTAAAGATTATCAGGTTGAACTTTACCGACGGGTACAAAATTTAATACAGAAGGGTATGACCTTAAAGGAATACATAGAAGATTTTTATCGTGTAAACTTGAGGGCTAGTTATACTGATGATACTCCAGAGAAGACAGCGAGATATGTGAACGGGTTGAGGCTGGAAATACTGGATGAGATCAGTATTCTTTCTCCGCGGAACATAGAAGAAGCCTTTCAAAGTGCTGTAAAGGTGGAGGAAAAGATTAATAGAAAATAGCACAACAGGAGAGGATGAGGAAATGGTAGAGGACGAGGACAATCCTACGGAAGAGGGAGAACTGCCAGTAACAACGAAGAGGGCAGTAGCTCCAAGACTTCGGGAACAATAGAGAAGGGAGATAGCATGAGAGGAAGTTGGCCATATCACTGAGGAAGAGGGAATGGTTGAGGAAGGGGAGCTAACTTCTAGTGCTACAGGGGCCATAAGTGGGGGCATAGATCCTTCGAATGCCTAGAAGGAGAGCAAGCTGGACAGAGGGGAACATTTGTTGCATAGTCTGAGGAAGCTGAAGCACTGCCCCAGGAGGTAGAAAATGTGGCAAAAACTGGAGAGGCTTTGATCCTCAATAAGGTGTTATTGAAGCTAGCCAAGGAAACTGCCGAGCAGACCCAATGGAAGGCATTGTTCCGAACAGTTTGCAAATCACACAGGAGGTGCTGCAAATTTATCATAGATAGCGGGAGTATAGACAATTTGGTTGCCACCGAGATGGTGGAGAAGCTGGGATTGAGGTGACTTAAGCACCCCACACCTTACAAGGTGTCATGGCTGTAGAAAGGCCACCAGCTATTAGTTGATGAACAGTGCGAGGTCGAATTTCACATTGGCAAGTACCAAGACAAGGTTGTCTGCGATATCATGCCAATGGACATGTGCCACATACTGCTGGGGAGACCGTGGTAGTATGATTAGAAGGTGGTACATGATGGAAAGAAGAATTGTTACAAATTTGTGAAAGATGGAGTCAAGCATACACATGTACCCATCAAAGAGGAGGATACAGCAAAAGCAAGTGGAAAAAAAGCTTTATTAGTAGGTGGAAAACAATTTATGAAATAGATTGAGGAGAATGAAGTGAACTATGCTATTGTGAGGAGAGCTAGGACTATGTTGCTGCACATAGAAATATCTGAATTGCCTGCACAGATTCAGGAGATGTTAGGGGAATTCAAGGACATTGTAGTTGATGACTTACCGTACAAGTTACCTCCCAAGAGGAGTATTAGCCATCATATCGATTTCATACCAGGAGCCAACCTACCAAATAAAGCAGCATATCGAATGAGCCCGAAGGATAATGAAGAGATTCGAAAACAGGTGCAAGAGTTGCTAGACAAGGGACTGATCAGAGAAAGTTTGAGCCCTTGTGCGGTGCCAACAGTGCTCGTGCCAAACAAGGGTGGAGAATGGCGGATGTTTAGGGAATCATGAGCTATTAATAAAATCACCATTCGATACAGGTTTCCCTTACCCAGAATGGACAATATGATGGATTGTCTCAGCGGGGTAGCTTATTTCATGAAGATTGATCTGAAAAGTGGTTATCATCAGATCAGGACCAGAGAAGGAGATGAGTGGAAAATAACCTTCAAGACCAATGAAGGGTTGTACGAGTGGCTAGTCATGCCATTCAGTTTGAGCAACACTCCTAGTACTTTTATGAGGTTGATGAATGAGATGTTAAAGGAATTTATTGGTAAGTTTGTGATAGTATATCTTGATGATATTTTAATTTTCAGTAGAACGAAGAGAGAGAACCTTCAACATGTTCGAAGAGTGCTAGAGAAGCTACAACAGAACAAACTACTGATCAACCTGAAGAATTGTACTTTCCTACAGAAAGAACTAGTTTATTTGGGGTTTGTAATCACGGAAAATGAATTGAAGATGGATCCAGAAAAGATCGCACGGATCGTCAATTGGCTGTCACCGAAGAGCTTCTTTGAGGTACGTAGCTTTCACGGATTGGCGAGTTTTTATCGCAAGTTTATCAAGAATTTCAGTGAAATCTGCGCGCCAATGCTAGAGACCATCAAAAAGGCCAGTCAACCCTTTTGTTGGACCAGAGCAGCGGAGAATAGTTTTCAGATTTTGAAGCGGAAGATTATAGAGAGGTCAATTCTAAGGCTTCCAGATTTCAACAAGCTTTTCTAGGTTCGATGCGATGCAAGTGGGACAGCCATTAGCACTGTTCTCAGTCAGGAGGACAAACCAGTCGCATTATTTAGTGAGAAATTGAACGAGAGCAGGCAGAAATATTCCTCGTATGATAATGAATTTTATGTTGTGGTCCAAGCTTTAAAGCGTTGGAGGCACTACCTACGGAGCAATGAGTTCGTGTTCTTTTCTAATAATTCAACGCTGCAATATATAATGCAACAGAACAAATTAAACCATAAGCATTCCAAATGGGTAGAGTATCTGCAGAGCTTCACCTTCGTGCTAAAGCACATAAGTGGGTAAGCCAATAAAGTGGCAGATGCATGGAGCATAAGAGCTTTGCTCTTACAAGAAAGTACAATACAGGTGATGGGATTCGAACACTTAAAGGATTTGTACCAGACTGACACAAACTTCAAGGAAGCCTTTGAAGCCTGCCAAAATCCTGTGCTAAGAAATACAAGCCCATGGTTGGACTACAACCTACAGGAGGTACTATTATCTAGAGGAGGATAGTTATGTATCCCAGACTGTTCGATGAGAGAGAACATTGTACGGGAGAAACATAGTAGGGGTCTAGTCGGTCACTTCAGCATAGACAAAACTTTGGAGCAGCTCGAACACTTTTATTACTGGCCCAGGATGTGCAGGGATGTACAACAGTATGTGAACAGGTGTAAGTATGCCAGCTAGCAAAGGGACATAGTCAAAACACTGGACTTTACACACCACTACCTATTCCAAGTAGGCCATGGGACTCAGTCAGCATTGATGTTGTGTAGGGACTGCCTAGAATGCAGCGACGATATGACTCAGTGATGGTGGTGGTTAACCGATTTTCAAAAATGGCACATTTTATCCCTTGTCGAAAAACTAGTGATGCCACTTATGTAGCTCACCTGTTTTTCACAAAGATTGTTAGATTACATGGCCTACCCAGATCTATTGTTTCTGACAGGGACGTAAAATTAACAGGACACTTTTGGTGCACCCTATGGAAAAAGTTGGGCACATAGTTGAATTTTAGTTTTGCGTATCATCCGCAGACTGATGGACAAACGGAAGTGGTGAACAGGAGTTTGGGAAATTTGTTATGGAGCTTGACTGGGGAAAATTCATGGTTATGGGATCGTGCTATCGCTCAGGCGGAATTCTCTTATAACGATTCGCCAAATCGTAGCATCGGACACAACCCATTTCAAATCTTGTACGGCATGCATCCTCGGGGAATACATGAACTGCGCGATTTGGGAAAGTTGGAATGGAGACGGTCATATGGAGAAGATTTTGCTGAAGCGATGAGTGAACTACATGAATGGGTAAAATTAAAGCTGCAGGACAACGTACAAAAATATAAGCAGCAAGCAGATTCAAAGCGGAGAGAAGTCCAATTTAACATTGGAGATGAGGTCCTTGCACACTTGTGCAAAGAATGATTTCCTAAGGGCGCATATAATAAGCTAAAATTTAAAAAGATTGGTCCTTGCAAGATTTTGCGTAAGTTCTCAGCCAACGCTTATGAAATCTAGCTGCCAGCTGATATAGGCATATCGCCTATTTTCAATGTGGAGGACCTGTTCCCATATACTACCAACGCAAAGGAAGACAGTGTGGTACAGCCATAATGGGACACCCAAGTTGGAGACAGTTCTTGGATGAGGCATATGCCTTCGGTTCAACCCCATGAGATCGAGGGGATTCTCGATACCCAGGTAGCCAAGAAGACAG
This sequence comes from Pinus taeda, assembly GCA_000404065.3. Classification (NCBI taxonomy): domain Eukaryota; kingdom Viridiplantae; phylum Streptophyta; class Pinopsida; order Pinales; family Pinaceae; genus Pinus; species Pinus taeda. The sequence continues at coordinate 137,046 of APFE031368658.1, forward strand.
GCAGGAAGGAGTATCTACAATACCTCGTCAAGTGGAAGAACTGTCCAATTGAGGATAGTCCATGGCTCGATGCGGCGTAGATACAGAAAGCTGGTTATTTTGTGGAGGAGCTCATGGAACGGAGCCATGATTTTCTCTTACCCCGGGAGCCTGATGCAGGAGCATCGACTGACGGGACAAAGACAAAATGAAGGTGGTATGGTCTCTGGAGGGGACGGAGGAGTAAACTTACTGAATGTATAACGTGCTTGTATCTTTTATCTTTTACTTTTATTTCATTAAGTTGTCTAAGTTAAATTAGTGAACCGTAATTAGGAACAGTGAGATTAGTTAGGGTCAATGTTTTAAACAGTTAATTCACCTTTGTAAGAAAAAAAAAATGCTGAATGATAATGAAAAGTTCTGTACAAAAAAATAACTGATCTAACTGATCGAAAATAACTCACAGCAGTTAGTAACAGTTTCCGAATAGTGCTTTAAGAGAGAAACGAAACACAATGTAAGGGTTTGGTTGTGGGAGAAATAGAAAGAAAAAAAAATCATAATTTCTGTGCACATTTTTCCTATCCAACGTCCAAAAATTCGTATATGTTGTATCAAATTGCATTCGTTTATATACAGGATAGTTTGTTGGTGATTTTACTCACAGGCTTATGATGCGACTGATGTCAGAACGAATTTAGAAACTGAATGTAAGCACACAGGTTATGAACAAATCCAAAGAAGGTGCAGTGGAAGCCAAGCATACAGTCCTCAAGACCACGTACATAATTGAACATCAATGAGATAGAACTAGCGAGCCTAAGCAAGCAACCAAATTCCAAAATCACCAGGTATGTGAATGAATAACCAATAACAGTCCCATATTTAATTTAATCTAGACAAGAAATTAGTATTCTGGTTCATTTATATATATATATATATATATATATATATATATATATATATATATATATATATATATACATATATACATATATATATAAATATATATACATATATATATATATACATATATATATATACATATATATATATACATATATATTATACATTATATATATACATATAATATATATATATATATTACTATATATATATATATATATATATATATATATATATATATATATAGATATATATATATATATATCCTGTTCGAAACAAAAGAGGAAAGGACTAGTTCCACAACTACATTGTCCATGCCTATGACCAAGCGAAATTGAGCATGACACAGGGTTAGAACCCTCGACCCATTACGCTGACGAGACAGAGAGAGAGCCCAGTGGCAGCCTACAGCGAAACTGGGTACAGACAGCGACTAGAAAATCATAGTTACACAGACCCTAATAGTCATAGCCTAAGGCCGAACAGAAGCAACCAGAAAACAAGGAATGAAACTACCCGTGTCCAGTTGAAGCAGCCAAATTGCCAGACGCTGAAACCCTCGAGAAGTAATACCTACAAAAACGAAAAGCAAAAAATATAAGGACCGACAGTATAAAGGAACGAGGACTTGCAATATAGTAAATCAAACAAATCTCAGTTCTTACTTGACAAGAGCAAGTTGCAGCCGTAACAGTTCCACTAGGTTCCCCTCCTCACGAGGAGCTGAAACATCAGTTGATTGTGGGAAAAGGAACAGGTAATGATAACAGGGAACTGGCGAACTTACCCTGTGAGTGACGGAGAAATCGAAGAAGCTTGACACTGTATTCTTCCAGATCCATGGAAGGTCGATTCGAAACCAGAGGTCTGTCACCAGAAGCAGCACAATCAGCAAACGATCGCAACAACTGTGGGAGGCACAGACACCAGAACTGCATACCAAGAAAAAGGAATGCAAAGACGCAACAGCTAGTTACCACCACATAACGAACAATCGAAACTTAGCACAAACAAGAAAAGAGTCGAACCTACCAGATTAATACAACCCTTGATGGACCAGTGGGAGAGATTTCAAGGTCGAAGCCCTGAACCAGGGGAACGCAACCACAAAATTCCATATCGAAACCGCGAAGAACCGCCGAGAGCACATAGCTCGCAGAACTGGGAGAATGACAGAGTGAATGACTTGGGCATGAGTTTGTAAACACCCATACCAAGGCAGGCTTGAGGAATCCCAAGGAGGGAAAGTTGTCAAACGGCTAGAGACGACCGTAGCAATCGCAACCCCCATCGTTAAATTCAAGCGCTGGTGAATCGATCTGTATAAATAAAAATACTTGTTCCTTGTTAATTGCCACTGTACTCCCGCATCGAAATACGTTAGAGGTATATTATTTGGGCTGGTCCCATCATTAGAAATTAAAATTATGACAATTGCTTTAATTATTTAACTACTTTTATTCTTTCTTTGTATATTCTTTGACACATTGAAATTTTCTTTTTTCTTTTCTTTTTGGCTTGAGTCATGGGGATTTGAACCTTGATCTCTTTGTCAACATAATACTTCATATCATGGTGAGCACTAATTGAGATTACCCTTGCGTTGAGACATTGACATGTTTTAATCATATGAATTAATTTTTTTTAATTACTTTAATTGACAACTAAATATTTTACTATTATTATTTAAATGTCAAATATTTATTTTGTATTAACAACTGAATGAATTGCACATCTCGCTCTTATTACTATTATTATCAAGTAATTGACTATGTTTACTTTCAGTTATTTCTTCTCTTTAGACATTAATATATTTTAGGATAATTAATATTAATTTTATTAATACATTAGAAAGAAAAAAAGGCAACATCTTGTAAAACATAGCATATTGATAAGTATATTATGTTTAAAATAATATTGTAAATGTATAAACCCTTATAGATAAATAACTTAGGTCATCCAAGGAAAGACCTGATCTATCTTAATTCCAAATATGCTAATCTCTATATGTAAACATATTTTGAACTTTTGTAATTAGAAAAATCTTTCCATATTAAGAGATTTGATCACTAACCACACTTAGTAGATCTAGATTTAAAATGGATCTACACTAATTATAATTTTATTAATATTTATTTTTCAAAATAAATACTTTTATTAAAAATTATAACTCCGGAGAATTAAAGAAACACAATTACCACTTTTCAAAAAAGATTTCATAAACACATTTATCACTTATTAAAAAAATATTTCAATTGATACAAATGTAAAATATCACATTATCAACAATATTAACCAAAAACTCATTTTTATAAACTATATTTTTTTTTTATTGAAGCACATAAGATTTTACCCATAATCAATTTCCATTTCCATGATCCATATGTCGAATATTCCGTTACATTTGTTCAGCGCTGCTATGAATTGAGTTATTAATTGACTTCATATATTGCTTTTTGCTCAAGTTGATTTGTAGTCAAAAATAACTTTATTAACCTTATAATCAAACAATCAACGACATAAAAGACTACCTAAGGACCTCCTTTACCTCTTCATGAAACTAAATGAACACATTGAATCTTCATAGCTATAAATAAATTTCACCTGCAATATTGTCTAGTCATATAGTCACGCCATTCACAAACTTGTGACATCCTAGTAATGAAGTCCATTTACATCGAGAGTTGTGGTTTTCCTTTGAGAGTAATGAATTCCATTTATGTCCAGAGAAATGAATTCCATTCCATGCACAAAACAGTTTGACTGTGTTTCTCAAATTTTTCTATTGACTAGCATCCCATGGAATCTCCATCGCCACTCTTAGAACACAATTTCATCCCCCTTTCCTACAATATTTTTCCTACAATATTTATTATAGTGAGAAAATATGGAGATCTCATTACCCTCCCCTCCAAGATCTATTACAATGAGAAAAAATGGAGAACTTGGACATTCAACCTCCCTACATTCACTCTCATTCGATCAAATGGAACTAAAAGAAGGTACTCCCTATAAAACTATCCCTCTTCTAATTACCTTGTTTCAATTATTAGAAACAATAATTGAGAAATTGATCCAATAGAAGATATCAAATCCTATGTGCATCATCATGAACTTGTACCTTGGGGGACTCAGAAAATATTTCCAAACTTGTGATCCCTAGAATTGTTTTCCACACATCTAGTGCATTCAGAAAACAAATGCATATATATTGCAATTTTATTCTACTTCGTGGTGATTCTCATGAATGAATCCCAACTAAACAAAATTTCATGGCGGCCATTTCCTTCACTGCAACTGTAATAAATAATTTAACACAAGTTTATTTAAAATAAAACAAGTTACTGAATCTCTAGAGCTCGGTACCTCATCAAAACATTTTATGAACTAAAGCTCGGTCATATCAATCACCTGCACATGATCACAAAGAACTTTACTTGGCCTATTAATTTCATGTTACCCTTTGTGGATTTAAGAAATATATATATATATATATATATATATATATATATATATATATATATATATATATATATATATAGATATAATTTTAATTTTAAAAAAATACATGTGAACTCCAAATTTACAAATTGAACACTGTAATATCCTAAAACAAATAATAATGTTTAGCATGGAAATATTATTGTTCTGATAAGTTGACGTAGGGTTATTCTCTTGACTTTCTATGGTTAGAATCAAGAATTAGTTTTTAAAAGAGAATGAATAACTCTTGAAAATGAAAAGACTATGAAAACAAGTTTTCTGGATGTCGGGAAAGTTTGGCTTGCCACATACCCAAGCTCTGCCAAATATTGATAAGTTGAAATGAGATTTAATGAAGGTTGGATTTCAAATTTATCCCACTCCAAATCAAAAACCTTTTGTGACATGTAGCAAAAAAGACAATAGAGGGCATATTGCAAGCATGGGCATTTGGTAGGAAGCCAAGGATAGCGAATATGTAGTTACTAGTGTATAACATAATATCAATGCATTAAATATTCACTGATAATGGGGAGTGGAGTGGGTAAACGTGAAATAGTTGTCCTTTGCTATTGTGTTTTCAATTATGAGTGGTTCCACTAAATATGAAGAAAAACATGGTACCATAAAGAGAAACATGAATTCTATACTGTGTGTATGTGTTTTCATTCATTCAGATGTTACATAGAGATGATGCGGGAACCCATGTAGGAAATGACAAAATATTTCATTTCTTAGGGCATTGAGAAAAAGATGGCAGATGAATATTGTGCATAAGAAGATAAATAACCATGTTTTTTTTCTTGAAAAAAAATTGCATATGAATCTTGTTATAAGAAGGTAAATAACCATTAAGATTCCTTTTTTTAAATGGCTTATAAGTCTTGAGCATAAGAAGATAAGTAACCATGTTTTTTTTTGAAAAATATTACATATGATTTTTGGACATAAGAATATAAGTAACCATGTTGCTTTCTTGAAAAATATTGCATATGAATCTTGTGCATAAGAATATAAGTAAGCCTTGTTTTCTTGAAAAATATTTCATATGAATATCGAGCCTAAGCACAGAAGTAAACATGTTTTCTTGGAAAATACTGCATATGAACTTTGTGCATAAAAAGATAAGTAACAATTTTATTTTCTTGATTGTATGGTTCTTGTGTGTTAATTTTATGAAAAGATTGCATCGTTGTTGAGTTTAAAAATATAAGTTAACCATGGCGATTTCTTCAATAGAGGTTTTGTAACTATATGGATATTCTTTATTCACATGTAAGCTAATATAAAAATGGTTGCATTTGAGATAAAGATAAAATGTCATAGTTTTTAGAATTGCATGGATGCTCTTCATTCACATGCAAATTGCAAGTTATTATTATCTAGTTTGTTGTAGCTGGAATAAGGATGAAAAGACAAACTTTATGCATTCAATTAATGCATATGAATAGGTTCTTGATATTATTTATGAATTTTATTTAATGCATATGTTTGTGACCAAGAAAAGTTTCATTTATAATTATATGCATGTATTTTATGTATGTGAAATATGAATAACAACACATGCTTTATAAGTTTGCGCAATTATTTAATGCAAGATAAGTAGGCATCGTTTTTTTATGAATTTATTAATGCACTATAAATATGAAAATTAGATGTGCCTTTGTAAATTTGTAAGTATGTGCATTTGTATAATGCATTAGAATAATAACAACAATATTTTCATTGTTTTTCTATCATTGAACATTGTTATTACATCGGTAAAAAAAAATGAATGGTATTGTATTAAGGAAACAAATAGATTGTTATACATGATATGGCAAAGGGAAGAGTAACTAGAAATAAAAACAATATTGTGGTCCAACACATTTTCTTCCATAGTTTACATTTTGATTAAAAATTGAAGTTATGGTTAGCAATTAGTAATTAAGGTGTTACGTGTTAAATAATTTTTCTCTTACACTTAGAGATGGATATAAAACTAAAGGATTAAAGATAATTTTTAATGTTATTTATGCATGTTCAAGGAAGTGGTCTTGCACTTGGAAATGCATATAAAAGTAAAATATTGAAAGATGATCTTTTTAATGTTATTATGCAACATGGAAATACGCATAACGTATGGAATATTATTAGTGATAACTCGTAGAGATTGATTATTTGAGTTTTGATAAATCAATATTTTAACTAATAATGATGTTAAAGTTGCTCACTATACTAACTGCGCTAAAGAATCATGACTTATATGAAGAATGCATCGTTAGTTTCTAACCTATCCCTTTTGCAACAACCAAGACGTGGATTATAAATAACACTATGAAATACATTTAGGTCATTATGTTTGACTATTTATTCAAGCAAATAGAAGGATTGATAAACACAATTTACAAGTTATAACTTACTACTAAGGAAACAACCATGCCACAACAATATTATGCTGAGGGAGGTGTGGGGTAAAGTGTTTGAGAAATATGATATCATGTTCAATGTAATGGCCTCTTGTTAATTATGATCAAATTAAACAATATGTTTCTTGTAAAATTTCAACAATGGAGCAGGGATGGAATCTCTTGACGCCATTGAATAAGGGATGAAATATTGTGCTTAGGGAGGTGTGGGGTGAAGTGTTTGAGAAATATGATATCATGTTCAATGTAATGGCCTATTGTTAATTATGATCAAATTAAACATTATGTTTCTTGTAAAATTTCAACAATGGACCAGGATGGAATCTCTTGATAACATTGAATAAGGGATGAATTCCGTCATGAAATTTATAATAAAATAAAAGATTGTTGGTTTTTCCCTTCGGCTTATAGGGTATATCAATGTCCCTTTATTTTTTTTACTATTTTTATTTTATGATTATATTTCTACCTTGAATGATATTGAAGGTTGCATCATGAAATGTGTTATTAACTAGTCTAATTAAATGAACAATGTCAATGATGCAAAATTGTGCAGAATGCATTATGTTAATAAGTTGCATTCATGGTTATTACTTTATGTGATTTTCTATTCATTTTCTAAGATTACTTCATTATATCATTTTGATTATTAGTCAAGGAATATGGAATAATTCATTGGGAATTTTACATGCTAATAAATGTCGTAAAAATTTCAATCTTCTGTATTTTCGCACTAAGTTTATTAAAAGATGTTACAAATATAGACAAAATTACACATTGCCCTTATACTGAGCTATAAAATGTACATCTTTACAACTTAAATAAATTCATTACACTAAACTGGAAAATGCACTTTTCTAATCTATATATAAGTTAATAAGTATATAAACTCAAATTTATTTAATTAGTTTTTTTTTTTTTTTTTTTTCCAGTGGAAAAATCGTAATCTTTCATTATCTTGAAAAATTACATATTGTAGATGCATGAAGTATATGCTATTGTGTGTGTCAGTATTCTAAGGGCTCAGTGTATGATCAAAAATACCAGTGTAAATATTTAGATAACATCACGTAGGATGCTATTTTTTGTCCTTTTATTTTATGTACATTATGCCATGCAGGGCCTGTAAAAACCTATATTCTGTCCTATATACATATAACTTTCAAAAATTTCCAAAAGATATCAGATAAACAGTTCAAGGGCTTTCCCCCCTATGGTAATGTGGGTCAATGTATGGTCGATGGTAGTATTGGTATGGATTTGACCCACGCTTCTCCTGTATTAACCACTCTCCTCGGGGAAGTGACGTGGCCACCTTGGATAGTTCGTTGACACTGTTGTTGTGTTCCCTATAGATATGATTGCAAGTGATATCAATAAAATGAGCCTTCAATAAATTTATTTCATCCAATATATCACTAAGTGTGTGTGTGAAAAATAGTAATATTATTGAACCAATGTATAACAATCTTCGAGTCTCCAAATATATGAATATTCATGCAGTTATGACCCAATGAGAAATGCATGAGAGGACGAAGTGTAATGAGTTCAACAAAATTGTTTGAGTTAATCCCCAAACCCATCAAGCCTTTATAATAATGTTGATCACTGATTTATAAAATGAAACCACCCCCGCATCCCTGCTGTTGGGCTGCACCATCAAAATATGCCCATGGGGTATTTTGATCTATATGCGGAGGGTCATGTGGCCTTCAGGTGCAAGGTTGGGGTGGCTCGAGTATCTCATTATAGGACGATATGATAAGTGCAGTAAGATGCGGCTAGTTCACAGGCTTGCTCTAAAAAATGTTCCGATTATGTGCCAACCAGAGATACCAACTGATAATTAAAGGGAGGCTCTGTAGTTTAGATCCCTTGTGCCAGTGATACCAAGTTTCCCAGACTCTGTTTATGTCATCACCTTCCCACGAGCCCGTGAAGCGTATGTCTATGGAGATGTTTTGCCACAAGTTCATCAAGGTTGTACAGTTCATGAAAAGGTGTGAAATCGATTCTGCTACATTTTTGCATAGTGTGCACCAGGTAGGCTCGTAGATAGCTCTGTGCATGAGGTTTTCACCTATGGGGACTTTACCTTTTAATATGCACCAAAAGAAGAGCTTTGTCCGAGGAGGCACAGTAAGCTTCCAGATTGCCTGCCACCAAAATGTGATCAAATCCAATACCTTATGCGAAATCAGCGCTAAATACCCCGCCTTTGGAGAGTAGATACCGTTAATAGATTGATGCCGTATGAGTTCATCCTGTCCCTTTTTGATCCTAATGTGCGAGTTAGATAAAGAATTTATGTAGTGATTCCATTCTTGATGCCAGCATAGTGGAAGATTTATCTGATGTGCGAATTTCCAATGCTGGGCAAAAAATGGTAGTATTGAGAGGATCTGCTATGTTAGCTAGCACCTTGATCGCCCGAGAGTGTAGATACTGTATGAGGTTCCTGGATAACATGTGTCTACCACTACTCCCATTCCATGGGTCTAATCCAATGCGAGCCAGGGATCCATCATTAATTTTCCAAACCAGATTCTCCCTAATGAGAGGCAGTGAATTTAGAAGAGCTTTCCAGAGAGATGATATGCCAGTTTTGGACCAATTTGGAAGTCAGATCCATTCCATGATGTTCAGAGGCCAAATGTATTTGTGATATGAGATGTTAGTCCAAACATTTTTTCTTGTAAGTAATGTCCACCCATTTTAGTAGCAAGTGCCTGTGCAAATAGAGGCAAGTCTTTAAGCCCCCAGCCTCTCCATTTCTTGGGCAACGCTATCTTATTCCATCCCACCCATGCAAAAATTCGCTTGTCCTGGTTGCCATTCCATAGATATCTATTGCACATTTGGTGTAACCTAGCCAAGATGTTTCTTGGAATCCAAGCAAGAACCATCCAATAAACTGATGTGGCTTCCAGTACAGATTTTACAAATACTAGTCTTCCGGCTCTATACAAGTATCGGTGACTCCATAAGTTAAGCCGTTTTTCTAGTTTAGAGAAAAGCCAAGTCCAGTCAACTATCTTCTGGCTGACAGGCTTGATCCAGAAGCCTAGGTATTTAAGACCTCAATCAGGAGGGTTGATACAGTAAGGGAACAGTCGAAGAGAAAATTGAGACTCATGGATGGAAGTATGGGTGAAAGTGATGGTCGATTTTGAGTGGTTTTCTAGCAGCCCAGTGGCAGATGAGAAAAGGGAGAGGATCTTTGAAAATGAGCGGGAGTCCTTGATACTTCCATTAAAAAAAATAATGACATCATCTACAAACAGAAGATGAGTGAGATAACAGTCATCAGATATTTTGAGCCCACATATATCACCATCTCTCTTGGCTGAAGCAATCAAATGGATAAGACTATCCATGACAATCAAAAAAAGAAGAGGAGACAGGGGGCATCCCTGTCTGAGTCCTCTTTCAGAGTGAAAAATAGAGATGCAGACCCATTGATTAGAACACTGAAGGTAGGAGTAGTGATACAGGCCATGATCCAGTTGATGAAATTGAGGGGGAAACCCAGCTGGATAAGGAGCATCTCACTGTAAAGCCAACTAAACCGATCAAAAGCCTTAGCCAAATCGATCTTTAGGGTGATAGCCTTAAGGTGACTAGTCCAGATGGTATGTATGGCTTCCTGGGCTGAACCAATAGCTTCATGGATCTGGCAATGATCTAAGAAAGCAAATTGTTGAGGGACAATGTGACGAGACAGGATAGGGTGAAGACGATTTGCAATGATCTTGGATATGATCTTATAAAGATAATTGCATAGAGAAATGGGTCGATAATCATGGAAGGAGGATGGGGAGTCTGATTTAGGTATAAGAGTAATAAAAGTCGAGTTGACGGCATTATACAATGACCCAGATACATGACGTTCCTCCACCACCCTCAACAGATCATGGCTGAGAATCTCATAGAAATCAAGGTAGAATTTGATGGTCCAACCATCTGATCCCGGGATTTTTTCTTTTTTGAACCATTTTAAGGTGCCCTCAAGCTCCCCAGGTGTTACAGGGTCAGATAAAACTGCCGCCTCTTCCTCATTTACAAACGTGGGGAAGTGTCCAGCAATATTAATAATGTCAGCAATAGTCGAACCAGGAGGTTGTTTGTAGAGGTTCCTGAAATGAGAAGATCCTAGGTGGGAGAGCTTATCAAAATTATCAGCCATTCCTCCTTCAGGCAATGGGATATTCCATATGGTGTGTGTGACCTTTCTACCTTTAGCATAGTTGTGGAAGAAACGAGTGTTGTCATCACCTGCTTTTAACCATATGGCTCTGCTACGAAGACGAATAGATTCCTCTCTGTCTTTAAGTATCTTGGACTTCTGGTTTTCAAGCTCCACCATGTGGGATTTATCTTCCGCAATGATAAACCCCAATCCTCCATCATCCAATAAGGAGCAAAGTTCTGATTCTATGTGCAAAAGAGCTAAATTCTCCCATTGGTGTTTCTCTCTAGACCATTTGATAGAGAGGTGCTTGAGTTGGGATAAATTAGAGCAAAAACCTTTTGCCAATGAATTTGATCTATCGATCGGATTTGCAACCCAAAATTCCTTAACCATACTAATGTAGGTAGGATCCTATAGCCAGACATGATTGAACTTGAAGGGAGCTTTAGGCTTATGGTGAGGTCCCAAGATCTCCAAGTATATAGGGGAATGATCCGAAATGCCTCCAGCTCCCACCCATTGTTTATAATAGTGCAGCTACTAAATAAGGGACCTTTTCATGATGAATCTGTCCAGTCTGTGGGTAAGGGAAGCCTAACCAACTCTTCAGTTCCTCCAGGTGGGAAGTGGTTTATTCATAGGGACATCAATCAGATTATGTCTCTCCAGAAGATCAGTCATATAGCCCATGATCGAGTCCACCTATGCCATGGATCCCCAAGATTCACCATATCCGAGGGAGAAATTGAGGTCCCCACCAATAATGATATGGTCAGCAGAGAATAAGGGGAGACCCAACAGATATTGCCAAAAATGTTCCCTTTGTTGACAAGGTCCATAAATGTTAATAATCCTAAGGTTGTACCCTAGTTCTGCCGAAAATAGATCTAATCCCATAAACCCCTGACCTCCCTAGGACGCATGGATCCTGATGGTTTTAGGATTAAAACCAATTGCAATGCCACTGGATCTCCTTGATGAATCCATGGCCGAGAAAGTCCACCTTAGAGTTAAGGAGGTTAAAGAATCAGAGATGAGATCAGCCGAGCCAAGGGTTTCTTGGAGGAGAATAATGTCAACAGGTACAGTCTTGAATAGTCTACACAGGGCTAGCTTCTTAGAGGCACTAGACAAGCCCCAACAGTTAAAAGATAGACACTTCATGGAGGGAGGTTACCAGGGGTGTTTGCTACTCTAAGAACCCCATCAAGAGTGGATTGTTGCCCAGAGGCAACTTCCGCACCAGCACGCCTGATAGCTTTAGATAAATCAGATTTTCTTCCCCGAGAAGACAAGGGGACTGAACGAGGTATGGCAAGACCCAAACCAACAATATTCATAGTGGATCTGTGAGTGACGATACGAGGTCGAAGATTATAATGATGAGGTTTTGACCCCCGAGATGATAATGGGGAAGAGGTAGGCGAGGATAAAGTATGCAAAGAGGGAGTGGAAGGTGCGATGAGCGCTGAGGTGGACAAAGAACAATAAGCAATAGATATGGATGGGGAATGCATGGAGGAGCAAAGACAAATACAAGATAAAGAAGGAGTTAGAGAAGTACTTGAGGCAATGGCGAGTTCTGCGGCTGCTCGAGATCTAGTGACCGGCGGAGAGAGGGTCCTGCGAACCTCGCCTACTGCCCTTTGTGGAGTGATAGAACGTCCCGGCGCAGATGGACGCAGGATGGCTGGCGATATAGTCCTTGAGGGTGCATTGGCTCATATAGGGGGATCTTCAAGTTTCTTGTTGAGGGGACAAAGTTTGAATATGTGCCCCACCTTGTGGCAATGGCAACAGCGAAATGGAACCCCTTCATAATCCAATATATGAACCCTAGAGTATTTCCTCGAGTGCAAGGTAATCTTCTCCTCCAAACCCTCACGGGTGTCCAAGTATACCAAAATGCGTGCTAGGGTTTTGTTCCTTGATTCTACAAAAGTTTGATCATCGTCCAGATATGACCCCAGAGCATTCCTAATGCGAATGAAAAACTCCTCACACTAGTACTGTAGAGGGAGCCGTGGTAGGCGAACCCATAATGGACCGGCCCCAATTTGTTCTCTCTCCGGATCAAAAAGAGGACTCCATCTCTTTAAAAGGACTTGTGCCATCTCAATGTGGCACTATCTAGTGAGCACCAAATCTGTGTAGTTCTCTTTTTCAAAATGGAGAGCAAACCATCCTCTGGGTAAAACTTGAACCTCAGGTAACTCTTTAAGAATGCCCCCCCAGATTTCCTTTACCCATTGCGTGAGCCGAGTGGTGGAATACGCCCTACCACGAACATGTCTGACAAGAATGGTACTAGACATGTTCGCTGCTTCCCCAATGGTAGAGGTCTTTTCGAAACGGATTGAAATATCCTTTGAGGTCACTTTCACGCACTTAGTTTTTCTCTGCCCTGTACGAGGAGCAGATGACTGATCCACTAAAGGGTTTGGGGAGCCATCCAAAGGGATGGATTTTGCAGACCTAACCCTAACTGTCGGAGTCTCAAAACATCCTGAAGGCGATTGTAGGGGAACAGATCGGGTCGGAGCAGCCGAAGGTTGGGGACGAGCGGACGACACAGCGAAGAAGGTTGAAATGGGTGGATGTGGATCAAAGGAGGGCAACGAGGGTGTAATAGTTGATAAGAAGTGGAGGGTTCGATGGGACAGAGGGGGAAGATCCAGAGCAGGGGAGCCCCGAGAGGTATTGCCAGCAGAGGGAGGGGCTGAACGGTGATCCGGCTGGGCAACTATTGAAGAGGAATGAGGCAGAATCGAGTCCGATGGAAGAATAGGGCCCACATCCACAGATGAAAAAGCAGGGCAACCAAAAATAACACTGTCGGGATGCGGGTCCTTAGAATAATCCACCTCCTCTGTTTCCATTGAATCTCCCAATATAGCTGAAGAAGTCATCCCAAAAGCGACAGATAGACCAGCAACGGGGACGACAACAGCGGGTGGACGGCTACGGGTACGTGGGCAGTAAATGGTAACCGTCTGCAGTAAATCAGGGTTAACCAAAACCCTTACGGGAACCCAGAGAGCTCATCCTCGCTCCAAGAATTTCCCAATCGTGATTCAATTAGTTTTTCATTAATAAAAGTCTCCTATACTATAGTTTTATTTAGTTAAAATTCTTTTATTTAGTTAATAAGAATTTTAGTTATAAATCTTTGTGTTGACATTCAAAATAGTAAATTAATAAATGTATAAGGTAAAATTTTATTCAACCAAACTTTTATTAATAAAAACTTTCTATCTTGTAATTTTATTTAGTTGACATGAACTTTATTTATAAAATAATGTGATGAAAATAAAAATGAGTAAATTAATAAACTTATAACGTAAGTTTTATTTGATCATTTTTCTTTTATTAATAAGAAGTTTGTAAAAAAAATTTGTATGAAATACATCGATAAATGATTTTTTATGTGATTTTGCCAAAACTATTCTCTAAACAAAAAAATTGTATATTATATTTTATTCTCTTCACCTCTATGAGAAAAGAAACAACGATGAGAAATTGGCCTTAATTCGGGAAAGAATTCACAATTAAAGAGTTTGTGAAGAATGATCTCTTCTATGGTGAAGCTCTTACTTTTAAATGCTAGATGTATGTTGTAAGTCCAACCTTCGAAATTGTTGATAAAAACAATTACGTTCTCGAAATTATTTTTTGATGCAGGGGTGACCCTGCTTATACCCAGGATCTTCAACAAAGTATATATGAATGGTTCTCAGCTTTTTCCACCTCGAGAACAAGCCAGTTCAAACGTTGTCCCAAGCCCTGGCAAATCCATTCTATCATTAAATTGCCAAATTTTCTCTCGCTGTCAGGCTAATTGTGGACCAACCCTTTTCAAATTTACATCCACATTGCGGGTCCAATAAACAGTGCCAGAATTGATGTGTGAGCAATCGGTCAACAAAATGGCAAAATTTGATTTACTGTGGAATACGCACAGTTAAAAAGTATCAATGAATTCACGCGCTCCTCTGCTTTGGAATAAAACACTGGTTATACATATACACAGCAACCACAATTTTCATACACGCAACATCATACCAGATTTATGCAACATTCAAATGTAAGTGCCGCTGCGTTACAATTGAAACCTACAGGCATACATACCATGGAATATATGCACTACCGGGTTAAGCACTTTTCAAATCTTTGTATTAAAACATTTATGCACCGGCTTGAGCCATGTTTCACTGTCCACGGGTGTTAGACAGATCCGCTGTCTACACAATTAATAGCACGGTTTTTTTTCTCATGCATGATAGCGCCAGCGTATTGAAAGTTTGGAAATTACCAAGTTTTGAAGCTATATACTACTGTCCCAAACCGCCTACACACAGGATACTCAAACTGTTTCCACGCTTGCAATACACAGCTTATTTCTATCGATTACAAACAGTTGCGCCTTGACCAATATATGGAAAATTCAACCTCTTGCAGCCACTCAAAATATGTTCATTAACTTCAGTTTATTCAGTCAACTGTAAGCCCATACACAACTCAGTCCATTCAATTTCTTTTAAATCCGTAACCAGAATCAAATCACATGCATACGATTGAGCGTCTAAATTCAGATTTCAACAACCAATTTCTCAATCAACCAATATATACAAGCTGAAACAAAATAGGAACTTACAAACTTGTGTTGGCCAGATAATCAGAATTAATGGCCCTTTACAACTGCCCGGAGGCTCCCAACCAGAACCTCTCACACTCTATCTCTCACTGCTCTCTGATGAGATGAGAGCTCAACTACTTTATAATAATGCATATGTACATAAAGGATGGATCAGAGCTTATCTTCTAGGAAAAGCAAGATTTTTCCTTTTTTTACACAATGACTTAAAGCTGAAAGCTTTATTCCCTATTTTTCATCCTAATTTTAACTAAAAAAACATAGAAACTCTATCCCTATTTTATTTCATATTTACAACTCAAGATCTTCTAGATGCTCCTGCATCATACACCCAACCTTAAAATTAATCATGATCTCCTGATCATGTGCTTGGATCCCATACTTTATTCTGCAAGTCATCCTCTGTTGTTGCTTGTTGCTTTTCTCCAGGTCTCCATGTCTTACGCTGTCTAGCTCCACTAGCTACACTTTCACAATCTTCTGTTGTCCTTCTTTTACTGCTGCTTCTGTTGCTTCTCATCCTTGCTGATGTCTTCCTCTGAGACCCTTTCAACATGATTTTTCTGATTAAATCAATTTCTTTGTCTAATAAGTCTTCAGACTGCTGATTTCTTGCTTCTATGCTTGTTTCTGTTCTCACTGCCACCTAATCATCCACACCCTCTTGTCTTCTGGAACAGAAAACCTCTTCTCTCCTCAACTGAGTCAAATGTTCTGCACCAATACCATCATCTTTTCCAAGAATGCATCTGTATTCTGGTTCATAAACCTCTTTATCTTCATTCATCTCTGCCTTTATATTCTGAATTCTTATCCTCTATACTTCTAGCTTCTTCTCCAGAACATTTAACTCCTGCCATAAATCTGTCATCTCCTTTGAGAAGATTTCTGTGCAATCTTCAAGACTTTCACAATCCCAGCTTTCTGTTGTTACCATCTCATCACCTGCATGTAAACTCTCAGTTTTCACAAAATGCTCAACAGTATCAACTATTACCTCCCTTATCTGCGCTTCAGACTCATTTACTTCTTCTGCATCCATAAGCACTTCTTCTTGTGCTGTAACAATTTCATAAGATGGCACATCCTCCTCAGTAAAACCTGTCATCACATCACAATTGTCAGCTACAAAAATACACGGTTTTACATTATCCAACTGATCTGGATTTACCCAATAACTCAAGAAATCATCAATGATTTTGTCCTCTTCTGTTTCATCAATGGAAACCTCCTCTGCACCTGCAAACATACACAACTCATCAGCTTTAAAACCACAAGACTTTTTAGTCTTGACTACTTTCTTGAGCACTTTCCTTTTAACATATCTGCATGTGGGATTTTCAAACTCCAACTTTGGCTCAAGAACTCTAAGTCCTTTTTTCAACAAGGCAATGAGAATTTGCCTCAACCGCCTCTGCAATTGTCGCCAGATCACTCTCTTTCCCTTCAGTGGAAAGATCCATTTTCCTTGCTGCTTTTCCCGCTCTTGCAGCTGTTCTTCCAGTACCTGTAACTGTGACTTTATTTCTGCAATCTCTCTTTCTCGAACTCCACCAGTGACCTCATCTCTGTGGCATTCCTCTGAACCTCTTCCTCTGTCTCCTTTATGACTTTTAGTAGCCTTCTCTATCGCCATAAGTTCTTTAGCTATGTGTTGCATGAAGCCTCTGCCACAGCAAGCTCTCTTGCTGCCACTTACCTCACTAATCCTTTCCTCCAGATCTAGTCTTTTGGTAATCATTGGTTCTCTGCTCGAACCTTTTGAGCATCCTCTACTGCTCCTGTAGGCTTCTCCCATATGCAACTCACTCTTCTTCTTCAGGACACTGCAATTGTCCTTCTTATTCAGCGTTCCACTGAATGCCAGGTTCACTGCCACTATTTTCTGCAACCATAGACTTAAATCATAAATTTAAAAAAAATCACCTCACCTCTAAGATTTTGTCTTCTCTGCAATCCTTTCCACTGCAAGTGTGTATGCTGCATATCATAAAAAAAATTCTGATCTTTCTTTTCAGAAAAAAAAACACTCCAATTCTTCAACAAAACAAAAACTCTCCAATGAAAACAGAGTCAGGCTCTGATACCACTTGATGCAGGGGTGACCCTGCTTATACCCAGGATCTTCAACAAAGTATATATGAATGGTTCTCAGCTTTTTCCACCTCGAGAACAAGCCAGTTCAAACGCTGTCCCAAGCCCTGGCAAATCCATTCTATCATTAAATTGCCAAATTTTCTCTCGCTGTCAGGCTAATCGTGGACCAACCCTTTTCAAATTTACATCCACATTGCGGGTCCAATAAACAGTGCCAGAATTGATGTGTGAGCAATCGGTCAACAAAATGGCAAAATTCGATTTACTGTGGAATACGCACAGTTAAAAAGTATCAATGAATTCACGCGCTCCTCTGCTCTGGAATAAAACACTGGTTATACATATACACAACAACCACAATTTTCATACACGCAACAGCATACCAGATTTATGCAGCATTCAAATGTAAGTGCCGCTGCGTTACAATTGAAACCTACAGGCATACATACCATGGAATATACGCACTACCGGGTTAAGCACTTTTCAAATATTTGTATTAAAACATTTATGCACCGGCTTGAGCCATGTTTCACTGTCCACGGGTGTTAGACAGATCCACTGTCTACACAATTAATAGCATGGTTTTTTTTTCTCATGCATGATAGCGCCAACGTATTGAAAGTTTGGAAATTACCAAGTTTTGAAGCTATATACTACTGTCCCAAACCGCCTACGCACAGGATACTCAAACTGTTTCCACGCTTGCAATACACAGCTTATTTCTATCGATTACAAACAGTTGCGCCTTGACCAATATATGGAAAATTCAACCTCTTGCAGCCACTCAAAATATGTTCATTAACTTCAGTTTATTCAATCAACTGTAAGCCCATACACAGCTCAGTCCATTCAATTGCTTTTAAATCCGTAACCAGAATCAAATCACATGCATACGATTGAGCGTCTAAATTCAGATTTCAACAACCAATTTCTCAATCAACCAATATATACAAGCTGAAACAAAATAGGAACTTACAAACTTGTGTTGGCCAGATAATCAGAATTAATGGCCCTTTACAACTTCCCGGAGGCTCCCAACCAGAACCTCTCACACTCTATCTCTCACTGCTCTCTGATGAGATGAGAGCTCAACTACTTTATAATAATGGATATGTACATAAAGGATGGATCAGAGCTTATCTTCTAGGAAAAGCAAGATTTTTCCTTTTTTTACACAATGACTTAAAGCTGAAAGCTTTATTCCCTATTTTTCATCCTAATTTTAACTAAAAAAACATAGAAACTCTATCCCTATTTTATTTCATATTTACAACTCAAGATCTTCTAGATGCTCCTGCATCATTTTTGAATCATTGCTGACCGAAGTCTTGTAACGGTGCCACTGTAGCCTCTTGTTTCACTATTCAGATAACTCATTTTTAAATGTTTTAAATAACTGAGTGAGTGTACTATGTCAGGTTGGTCTCTATTAAGTGAACGACGAGCAAAATTAATTAAAATCGAAATTCCCCAAATTTCATTACTATATCAAGTCAAACACAAACACTCATAATGGCACGAAAATCGTCCAAAATTTTATTGAATAAGGAAGTTTATAATTAAAAATAAATAAAAATGAATTAAAGGTTAAAAATTACTCGCTTAAAACAAAATTCCAGCTTGTCTCTACTAATGAAATGTTATTTATGAATGTGAAATTCGGCAATGAGAGAATAATAATTACTAAATTAACTTTAAAACAATATTTAAGAGCTTGAGTGGGCCTAATGGTTAAGAGCATGTGTTTCCTCCTAAGAGGTCACAGGTTCAAAACCAGAGGGGGGTAGAGTATGTATGCCTTCGTAGACTTAGCAGTCAAATCGTTGC
>APFE031368662.1:4149-82022 GCA_000404065.3 Pinus taeda
CCTCAATTATCTAAAATAATAGTTGTCACATGCATGCAAGCATTAACAAACTATATTTTATTATTTTAACAACTTGTTAAAATAATCGAACTGGACTTGACTAGTTAGAACTAAGTTAGCTAATTCTCTCATTATAGAACTCATGCTTATTCCCTCAATCAGTGGAGGAAACTCATGTGCATGCTCACAAAGATTTCAAATTCAAATTTCCTTAATTAATTAACTGAACTAAATTAATTAATTAATATTTCAAACTGTTGTTAAGACCAAAATTAATTTTACTTCCTATAGATAGACTAGGGACTACTATAAATAGGAAGGGACCCAGAAATGCTATTTTTAGACATGTTATTTTTAGACATGCTAATTTTAGTAGGTCTATTTTTAGCACATTCTAAATTTAGCATTTCTTGTTGCACACTTTTCAACAAGGGTCTCATGGGAATGCACAGGTTCCTACCCTTTGAATTCAGATGAAGAAAATGAATGCTGGCACAATCAGTTGAGTGGAGTAACAATGCTAAATTGTAATATGATGACTAAATCACTGCATTGCGTAATAACACAGGCTCGAGATCTACCAATATATGATGGATTAACATCAGTGGATGAAGTCTTGGACAAGTTTGAAAGTGAAATACTAGAGCACTATTAGTTCGATGCATTAAAATGGGTGCTACAGGCGACACCTGTGCGGTGGTGGGGAACACATCAAGGTGACTTTGAAAACTGGCATGGATGCAAGAGGATGATGCAACTACGGTTTGGGAATCCGGAACTACGAATAACTAAAACGTATGATGGACGTGATGACCTGCGCACACACCTCACAAAATGGACCAAGGCCTATGGAGAAGAACCTCGGCCTGAATGGGTACACTTATTCTATCATACCTTGGATGTCATCCCAAGGAACTGGTATACTGAGACAGAACTCTAACATGGTATGGGCGAATGGGATATATTGCGCGAAGGATTTTTGTTAACATTCTCATTTACAGACCTATGGGTGGATACTGTTGACAATGCGCTACAAGCCGTGAGAGCTGCCATTTTCAAAATCCCACAGGGACCACGGGAAATAGTTCAACCAAAATGGTCACCTCAGTTAAGTCATGCCCTAGAATGTTATAACGTACAAGTGGAGGATCAGGATGATGACCCCTGAAATATTAATATTCCAGAAACTGAAGGGAGTCACGAAGTTCAAGGACCAACAATCGAGGACCTTGACATCATTGCGCCACTAAAAATAAAGCAGGTAAACATTGGTACAAATGCAGAACCGAAGTATGCGACGCTTGGGGATTATTGGGTTGATGCCACGGTGGATAAGGTTGTCGAGCTACTTCGCGAATATCAAGACTTGTTCCCAACCAAAATTACGGAGTTAAAGGAGATCCTTGGCAACTTAGGAATGATGAAGATTACCCTGAAGCTGGATGTGAAGCCAGTTAAGCAACGGCCTTACCATTTGAATTTGAAGTATAAGGAGAATGTCTGTGAAGAGTTGGACAAAATGGTTGCAGCAAGAATTATTGAACCAATGGAAGAATCCGACTAGGTGAGTGCTATGATAGTGCAGGAGAAAAAATAGAAGGGCGAAATTCGGATTTGCGTAGACCTCAGGAAGCTTAATGATGCATGTGTTCACGATCCATTCCCGACACCATTTACACATTAAGTGTTGGATAATATTGGTGGACAAGAAGCTTACTCATTCATAGATGGGTTCTTAGGGTACCATCAGATCAAGATCGCGCCAGAAGATAGGAGCAAGACAACCTTCGCAACCAAACAGGGTTGTTTTCAGTACACTATTATGCCCTTTGGGTTGAAGAATGCGTTAGCGATATTTTCACGTGTAGTGGTGGCCACGTTCAAGGAATTCATCCACAAGTTTTTGGAAGTTTATTTTGATGATTGGAATGTATTTGGGTTAGTTAAGAAACATATAGCGAGCTTACGATTAATGCTAGATACTTGCCGACAACACCAGATTGCGCTGAATCTCAAGAAGTGCACCTTCCTCGTCCCCTTTGGAAATTTGCTCAGCCATGTGGTCTGCAGACAAGGCCTGATGGTGGACCCTTTGAAGATTGTTTTCATACTCAATTTGGAAGCGCCACGAAGTGTCAAACAACTCCGCACCACGTTGGGGCACACTAGATACTATCGAAAGTTTATTAAGAGCTATGCACAAATCATGGCACCAATGGAACAGTTGTTGATAAAGGATGCTAGATATTGTTGGAATGATGATTGTAAAAAAATTCTGGAGATTCTTAAGGAAAAAATGGCATCTGCTCCCATTTTGGTTTTCCCAAAATGGGACATCGAATTTCATGTACATGTTGATGTGTTGTGTATTGCGCTGGGCGTTGTACTCACGTAGGAAGGAGCGGAAGGCATTGATCACCCAATTGCGTTTGCAAGTTGATGGTTGTCCAAAGCCGAAAAGAACTACTCTACTATTGAGCGCGAGGGATTGGTGATGGTATATGCACTCCAAAAATACCGCCACTATCTACTTAGTGGGCACTTCAAGATGTATACTGACCATTCCGCGTGGAAATACCTAGTGAAAAAACCTGTGTTGGGGGGGTGCATTTGTAGATGGCTATTATTGTTTCAAAAGAATATGACTTTGAGGACATTGTAAAGTCGGGATGCCTAAACGTAGGCTCAGATCACTTATCACGAATTGAGAAGGATGAGGAGCCAACAAATTTGGAGGAAGGACTACCTAATGTACAACTCTATGCAGTGCGTGTCACGGATGACCACTTTGAGGATATAATCCATTTCTTAACCATAGGAACTGTGCCTTAGGGATATTTAGTTTAGCAGAAGAAAGAATTGGTGGTATGCGCGACGGATTTTTCTGTTATCGCGGGGCACCTCTACAAAATGGGCAATGAAGAAATATTACGAAGATATGTACTTGAATTTGAATGAGGACAGATCCTCACAAAAGCACATGGGGGGGCTGCAGGAGGAAATTAGGTGGGACGGGTGACAACACAGAAGATTCTTCCTGCTGGACTATGGTGGCCAACCCTACATCAAGACTCAAAAGTGTATTGTTGGGCATGTCATGTATGTCAACAGACTAGGAAACCATCGCGAAGGGATGAGATGCCACTCAATCCACAGGTGACGCTGCAGCCATTTGAAAAATGGGTGATAGACTTCGTGGGGCACATCACACCTCAAGGGAAGATGGGTGCGCGCTATATCATCATTGCGTCAGAGTACTTGACTTAGTGGGTGGAAGCACAACCGGTCAAGGACTATTTGACTGCTGCAGCTGTGAAATTTTTATTCGACAACGTGTTGACATGGTTTGGATGCCCAAAAATTCTAATGAGTGACCACGGAACACACTTCCTAAATGAAACTATCAGCACACTCACTAAGGAATTCCAAGTGTATCATCAGCAAAGTATGCCATACCATCCATAAGCGAACAGGACAGTAGAAGCATTTAACAATATTTTGGACACTACGTTGACCAAAGTATGTAACATGCAGCGAAACGATTGGGATTTGTGCATACCTGCCGTTCTATGGGCATACCAAACCACATGCAAGAAATTGATGGATCAAACACCTTTTAGGTTAGTCTATGGCACGTAAGTCGTCATGCCTATGGAATACATTGTACCCAGTTTGTAGTTACCAGCGATAACATGCATGGTAGACTGCGAAGCCTTGGAAGAGAGGCTCGCGCAACTGGAAGAACTTGAGGAAGAACGGTTTCTAGTGGGATTCCATCAGCATGTACATAAACAATGCGAAAGATCTTGGCACGATTGCTATATCAAGCTGCGCATATTCAAAGTAAATGATTTAGTATTGCTGTATGATAGCAAGTTCGAAAAATTCCCTATGAAACTCCTAATGCATTGGTTGGGACCATACGTAGTCAAAGAGGCTACAGATGGAGGCACGGTCTAGCTCGCAAGCTTACTGGAGTGCCCTTCCCAAGAAGAGTAAATGGAAGTTGCCTGAAGCCCTACACGAGTGGGGCGGCTGCCTGACTAACTGACCGTAGCACAGTGTCAACGCTCCAAGCAGTTGAAAGAAGTCGCAGGACTATAAACGAGTCTGCAGGAAAGCTGCGGGGAAACAGGGTTCCGCATAGGACGAGCCTATCTCAGGCATGGCGGTAAGCATAAGGGGCTACGTTGTGGCACAGATAGGCTGGAAAGTAACCATTGAGGTCACTGTTCATGACAATATGGTCAATTTAAGACAACGAGGAGCGGACGATGGGCAATTAAGACATGGAGTTAGAACTGAATTTGAAATGATCTACTGGCAGTATCGCATTAATGAGCTAGAAAAGGAGGGAACGGTCGAATTTGAAAATCAACAGACCTATAAATCACAGCTGGTTCTCCACCGAACAAACCATGGCACCTTGAGACTTAAGTTATTGTGATATTCGGTAGATATGGACTCATCCAAATTCGATGTTTTGAGAATATGCCCAGTGGTTGCAACATTGCCAAAAGAGACGCGAGACCTTCGGGACAATGTAATGCCGACAGCTAAGGCTATCGTGCCAAGCCCAGTGCCAGTGGTGGGCAATGTGTTGCAATTTCCCAGACAGATAGAAAGACCGGCCTGGATGTCACCATGAAACCTGTGGTCTGGTAAGCGATCTATGAAAGACAAGGGTGAAATGGTGAATCTTGAGATGAAAGACAAGATTTTGTTTAAAAATGTGTCCCTGGGTCGCATGCCCATGATGAATCTTGAAGATTGGGACCTCGCAGACAGCAACATCTCTCTTGCAAAAATGTAACACAAGCTTCAACAGACATTGAATATACTGGACCAAAGACTGGAAGCTTACTTCTCTTGCCCAAAGAGTTCATGCCTTTGACATCTCAACTAGAGCTAAAAACCCATGAGGGGTTGCTTTGTGTTAACCGACCAGAGCAGAATGAGCATCATCGGTTACGTGAATTAGTAGGGGAAATGGAGCAAGATTTTGAAGAAGTATTGCAGGAGGCAAGGATGGAGCAACGAAGCATAATGCATCACTCACAGGAATGGTGGACCGCAAAGCCTTGGTAGCACATCTTGCCGCATCGATGAGTGACTCAGGATGAATCACGATGATTGTGTTGAGGGCTTGTTGGGTAGTGGATTCCCCACGTAACAGTTTTGGGGCTTAAATCCCACAAATTTGGGTATTGGTATTGTAAAGGCTTCATGAAGTGCACAGAGCGTGAGTTGTAAAGATTCAAGTCAAAGGGTAGTCCGTCCTAAAATATTGTAATTTAATCTAGAATGTGTTAGCCTACCAATGGTCCGCAGACCATGGGAATGTATAAATAGAGTGAGGCTCTAAGTGTAGAAGGTAGCTTTTGTCGAGATCGGAAGTGTATGGGTTTCTAAAAGTAATATTAGATCTAAGTATGTAAGTCTGAGACACGGGTCGTAGTAGTAGAAGAGGCTATGCAGTTGTGTGCGTAGAGCCCTAGTAGAGTCCGCAGCTGTGTGCGTAGACCCCTACAGCTGTGTGTGCAGGGTAGGAAGTGGATTGTAACTAGAAAAAGCGTTAATAAAGATAAGTTGGTTTTGGAATATTGTGCATCTGTTTCTATATTCTAGTCTATGCATCTATTTATGGTTTATGATTGAGCGCGTGTCTGTTTATGTTAAATGATAACTAAAAGTATTGGGCCTACTTAATTTAATTCAAGATCTATAATAACACTAAGCATAGAAAGGGTAAATAACATTCGCTCTCGTAATCCTAGCCACGCGAAGGTAGTTGCGCTAAACAAAATACTACGTGGAAGTAGTGCAGCACGTAGGATCGGTTCGCGAACTTTCCAGACCTCATCAAGACATCCCTAGGGTGTGGAAAGCTGGTTGTAACACCCTCCCATACTACCTTGGGTGAGACCTCAATCTGCGCTCTGCAAACTGTTGCTGAAAGGGTTGGTAGTTTCAGGATTTGTTTGGCTAAAACACTTTGAACCTGGGTCAGGCCCCATCAAGCCAACAGTTTGCAACTAACCCTAGTAGAATCTAGCCATGTTAATGACTAAATTGTGATTGGTTTTGATTAATTAATACTCTTGTATGAAATCTAGGATTTGTATGAAACCCTGGTGGAAGTCTAACATATGAATTCTGAAAGTTGTTAGGTACTTTTTAAAATTGTTTCTAGGGTTTTCTATATGTTAAATTAAGGTATGTCATACTTTTGGAAGAAACATTTAAACCCTAGATATAATGAAAGTTGTTATGAAGTAGTATAGGGTTTACGACAAAGTCCCTAGCAAGATGTTGAAGATTACATGTCTCTTGTTTAATTTTGGGTATCTGATATATGTAAGGTTGAAATTCTTTTGATATAACTTCATGCTTCTATAGTTTTGATTGTACTTGCTATCTAAGTTTCATAAGTACACAATCCTCAAAATGGTGAAGATGTTCGTTGATATGATAAGCAAGATGTGGATGATGATAAATTTTATGAAATGATTGGAAGCCACAAAAGATTCTCTGGCATCGAGGTAAAAAATTTTGATCCCCCTAGATTAAGAGGGAGCCTAGGAAGCTCCCTGGTTGAAGGGAAGGCATAGAATAGTTTTGATTGGAGAATGAATAATATGTTACTATATGTGAAGTTGGAAAATTTCAATTGAAAGGCCTACCACGTTGAGAAGCAACATTAGGAAAACCTCGAAGGTTTGTGTTTATTTATGAATATGTGGAAATATATTATTGATTGGGGTTGTGTTTAAATCTCTCGAATCTTTTGATAACATGTTGGTTACTGTTCAGTTTGATTGGGAGAGATTTGTTGTCCTTGATCTGTTGGATCAAGGAGAGGCTTTGTGAGTGAAGCATTGCCTAGGAGGACATCTGGTTGACACTTTGTGTTGATTTCTAGGTCTCGAAATTGGAAAGGTGGTGTTGATTATAGAGCTTTGCTTTTAGATACACACCTGGATACTTGGGTTGGTGGTTAGCAAGTAAGCCTAATGGTACCTAGAGAGGCTGAAATCTTGATTCCACCTTATTCCCACATGGGTAGATTTCCCTGGTCAAGAATCTAGTTCGTGGCATTGTGGTGCCTAAATTGTTGAGAGACCAGTGGATAGGTTTCCCTGGTCAAGAATATAGTCCATGGCATTGTAGTGGCTAAAGTTATTCATGGTTAATATATTTGAGATCTTCCTTGTACTTTTATATGATGAATACCTCCCTATTTAAGAGCGAGTTTTGGAAAATGTAACTAGGTTCTGTCTTCATTTAATGTATTTGAGTCATCATGTAATGTACTTGTCAAAAGAATAAAGAAAATAATAATAATTATTATTATTATTGTGACTTATTAAAGCATGGTTTTGATGCTTGGGTCACCATGTTTTAGATCAAAGTCCCCATTGAGGATTTCTAGGATTTATTTTGAGCCAACAGAGTCATTTTACTTTTAAAGAGACCCTTCTTGGGCTTTTGAATCATGTAAAAAGGTTAAATATTGAGTCAAATATGAATTATTTTGTCTCCATACCAAGATGATCTTAAGATGATCAAGTTGGACTCAAGGAGGGCTATTTGACGTCACTAAAGGACTATAAATAGAGCAGTTTGAATTCTGTTTGAAGCACGCTCTCTCAGAAGTAAGTTTGATCTCTCTTGAAGCTATAAGAAGTGCAAAATAGAAGAAGGAAGAGAAGGAAGTGCAAGTTTGGTCTAGGAGGAGGAAGGGAAAATCGAACCTTTGGTGCAACTATATCTCTCTCTCTCGTGCCCTAGTTTGGAAGATCAAAGTTCTCTTATTGATGTCATAACCGTTTTTCCTATGATGCCATAACCAGTTGTTGTGTTGATGTCGTGGCTAGTTGTCGTGTGATGTTGTCACCTAAATTAGTTGTCTCGGGCCAATATTGAAGGTTCTAAGTGGAGATCAAAGTATTTTAGTGAAGATCGAAGTCTCTATGGCAAGGTCAATGTTGTTGGGTCGAAGAAAGTGTTGTCGTTGCAGCTGTTGCTGCTAGGTCAAGAAGGATCATCTGCAAGTAAGGAAGAAGGTTGACTTGGTGTGGTGAAAATTTTATGTCAAGGTCAAGAGTCTTAGAATATCTCTGAAAATTATTAAAGGAAGAATTATTGACTGGGTTTTCCCCTAGAGAGGGGTTTTTCCCTAGTTGTGAGCCTACATTTGGTGTCCATTGTTTTATGCGCTATTTATTTGGTAATTGCTTAATGAACAAAAAGAATGAAGATATAAATAAATGTAATAACAAATCAATAACATCACAAGTAATTATAAAGAATAAGAAAATCTTTCTACATTTCTGATTTTCTACATAAGTAACTTCCATATTAATTGTATAACAACATTGATGGTCCATCCTATCATATAACAAAACTTGCATGGCAAGAGGTTGCAAATCATACATATACAACTGCATGTCAATTTTGTTATCAAAACATGATGTCATATTTATAATTGTTGGCTTATTTTTTCTAACTCTAATTTTATCATTTTCATTTCACAAGACATAGATGCAATCACAAATCTTAGGAACAAATTACTAGTTTTACCAAAAGTTTAATCTTAAGAATAAATATAATTTAAAGACCAAAGAAAACTATTTTAACTTATGAGGGTAAAGTGGTAAACACCTACTTTGTATCACTCTGCTTTCCTTGAATTCCACAACCATTGATGTTATTCACTTTCATTAATTGATAACTAATTAATTCCTAGTTTAGATGAATTTCATTCCAACATATCAATTTGCAATCTTCTAATCCAAGACAACTCATAAAATAGGTTATCTATAACATTATATCAACACTCATTTCCCAATTACTCATGATTTCTATTCAATAACTAGATAATTCATTTGGTTTCAGACCTTATTTCTTAACATGAATACATATAATAAAACCTTAAACAAGGCTATGCAAGCATACATTTCTCAGACTATGAATAATCCTGTTGATTTTATGTAAGATATACACTATCACAATTGTATTTCTAGAAGAAAGCTAAGATTCATTTCCTTTTTTCTCTCTCCCTTTTTTATAAAGAAGAATTATTACCCTCTCAAAATATTAGAACCTTTTGCAGGACTACTAACTACTCATACAACTATATATCCCAACACAAATTACTAAATCCAACAATCTCTTCCATTCCACATACAATACAATCATCTTAGGTTTCTAAATCACACATCAATTCCCATTCATCAAAATGTGATCTCAAAGGTTTCCCTAAAAAATATTACAAGCACAAATTCTTGTAAAATCAGTACTCAAATTGGTTTTTCATTAATCTCATACCTTATCCTTTAAGCTTAAATAAAACAAATTTCCAATCATAGAAAAGGTTTATCTCTAAACATGCTATTCTCTTAAAAATTATGTGCTAGTCAAATTTCAAGTAATTCATAAAGTTCATAAACAACATGAATTTTAAATCTATCGACTGACTAAAAATATTTTGTGAAGTTCATGAGTTGAATCCTCATAATTTATCTAATTTGTTTAGTTAGATACAATTCAATCAATATGTAATCCTTAAATTCATTAAGGAGCCTTGTGTATTTCCTAGGCATAACAAAATGAAATGTTCTTTTAATATGCTAGACTTCATTTGTATTAAGCAAATAGAAAAAATATTTAATCAACTTATCACAATAATCTCTTTCTACATCTTCAAGCATTCAAAAATCAATTTGATTCTACCTCAATTAAGCACATACAAAAAGAATTATAATATCAGAGTATAAATACCTAACCTTTATTTGACTACATATATCAAGATTAACTATTATAGACATTCTAAACCACCTAATGGTGTACACTAAATTCAAAGAATGCATAATCAACCATTGTTAATCATGTTCATGAGATTTCATCAAAATCAATTTTTCATTATATACAAGTTAGTACTGGTTCTATGCTTATAATCCTTCAACTTTTCCTAAAATGGTTTCCACAACCATTCACACCTATAAGTCTTTTGAATCCCTTCTTTATTAGGCATGACATACCTCAACCTAGTCCCAGACTAATTTCAAGTTATCTCATGAAGAAAACCAACCCAAATTCTGAATTAACAAGATCATAAAATTAGATAAAAGAAACCACAAAAAATTATTTCTTAATTATTAAGAAGTCCTTCATAAAACATATTTTAACTCTTTACTTTAACGTGTGTCCATTAGTTGTGCACTTACATTCATAGTTAACAATAACTCGTTCAAAATAACTTACATTGATTTCTATTGAGCCTAGATAATTTAAGAACCAAAATTAATATGATGATTTCAATCATTATATTAATGACCTTTCAACCTCATACTTTACAATACCAATTCATACACACTAAGTCTTCATTCCATACTAAGCCCTGGGTTTTCTTGGCATATATGATTCCATTTGGAAGAAATAGTTGTTTAAACCATACTATGTGGTTAACAACACATTGAATACATAAGAAACACATACTCACACATTACACATACACCCATGACCACTCAAACCATTCACAAGTTTAATCCCAACTATTTAATTACAATATTTCATAACACCTCTTAAATGCTTTAGCAATTTTTCACAATTGGATTTAACAAAAAAAAAAAAGCCAAGATTTTTTCACAATTTTCCCTTTTTTCTCTCTCGCTCTCTTTTTCAATGGAAGCTATAGATAGACAAGTCTAAAATAACATTATATTTCAATTCTTTTGCAACTAATATCATCACAACTTCTGATAAAATCCCTCAAGAAGACTCCTATAAAAATAGGAAGTGAATTCTATGGCTTTCAATTCTTTTTTGAAAATAGCAAAATCATATTACCAACAATTCACCAAAACTAGCTCAAATCTAATTTCCAAGTTATTAATTTGAAGATTTCAAACTTAAACTCAGTGTGAATTATGGGAATTATTATAAAAAACTTAATGTTAAACGAACAAGAAGTGAATTATATGGTTTTCAATTCTTTTTTGAAAATAGCAAAATCATATTACCAATAATTCACCAGAACTGGCTCAAATCTAACTTCCAGGTTATTAGTTTGAAGATTTCAAACTTAAACTCAGTGTGAATTTATGGGAATTATTATAAAAAACTTAATGCTAAACGAACAAAAAAACAAAAATGAATTCCAATATAATATCCATGTTAATTCTCTGAAATAATTTCAATAATATTATGATTGTAATGTAGAAACTAAGGGAAAAAAATTGCATTTAGATTTGTCTGAAAATTTATTTATTTATTTTTTCTAGCAATAAACCAAAAAATATGGGATAAAAAATGAATTTTTACTAATAATATTAAAATTATAACAATGTACTAGAAAAATAGGAAGTTGAAATCGAAACTAAGTTTCAACACAAATCTACCATAATAATCTCAAAATTATAACTTTAATTGGAATGAGAAGAAAGGAAGAGAAACTCTAAACTTAGTCTCCCCTGAATTTTAGAAATTAAGTTAAAATTATATCCTTTCAATAAAAAAAGATGAATTCCAAGCTAAATCTCCTTGCAAATTGAAACTTAACCATGAAAAGTACAACAAGATGAAGTACAATGAAGTACAATCTTTGTGCTAAAGTGTCGTAATATTTTCAAAATTGCAGCCTTTAAGCAAGACAAGCTCTATGCTAAAGCACTGTAATATGCTCAAAATTACAACCTTTAACGAGGATACAATTAAATTGGAGTAGATTATTAGTTTAGAAATTACCTATATATGTTCCAAAATTTTAACCAAAACTAAACAAGAAAATGTATTTGGAGATTGTTAAACACACATGGGAGCAAGAACAATATGAATGATAAATCATGAGAGTACAATTTTTATTAACAAGAGATATACATTTATAGTACATTGTTGTGACCGTTGGGTTCCACATCCTAAGGTCTCTTGGACTACTTTGTCTATTCGGCTTCCACACTAACCCATTGAGGATTAGGTGTCCAACATTCCCCCCCTTAATCCGAAGGGTTATGTATGAGTCCAAGAAGAGAGCTGTAATACAAAATGTGCAAATATGCATGGCAACACTAGGATGAATGTGCTCTATGAAATGTTGGTATAAAGGGTGGTGGTTTAAGGATGACCACCAACACTGGAACGCTTAGTGCAGTCCATGGAACTCTTCCAAAACTAGCAAGAAGCTGAAGTCTTCTGCTAGAGGAAGTGCTCCTATTGTTTTGAAGAGGGAAACCTTCAACCATGAAAGGGAGGTCTCACCCCACATAAAAGGGAAAACTTCAACCTGAAAAGGGAAGTCTCAACCTGTCATGGTTTAAGGATGACCAACAACTCTGGAATGCTTAATGCAATTCTTGGAACTCTTCCAAAACTGGCAAGAAGCTGGAGTCTTTTTCTAGAGGAAGTGTTCTCAATTTTGTTCTTGGAATTCTTCCGAAATTGGCAAGAAGTTGAAGTCTTATGCTAGAGGAAGTGTCCCAGATTACCAACTGAAGGCATGCTCAAGGGCATCTTTGTTTCTAGCTACAACTCTGAAACTGGTGTGGCAGGTTGTGGCTCAGGCTCGCTTGATGTGACTTTGAAACTTGTAGATGACCATCATTTCCCCCCCTGTCAGATACAAGGTGAGATGATGGAGAAAACTCAGCTGCAAGACTTTTCAATACTCTGGAACAAGTTCTGACATGTGTTTGGAATATCTTCTTGGTTGTTGATGCCCATTGCCAAGAAGCGATCCATTCTAGATGAATCTTTGTTCTTGCAGGACGATTATTTCTGAAGCATCTGTGCGAAGAATGACTGGTTTTATGACAGTGCTTACATGGATGAAGATCAAAACAGTGATCTTTCAGATGGCCAACTCGGTCACAGTGTTGGCATTTCACATTCTGTTGTTGTTGTTGCTACTGTGGAAGAGGGGCAAAGTCTGGAACAGCTGACAATGAACTGTCATGAGGAGCAGATGAACTGTCATGGATGAATCCAACACTCTGAAACTGAATGGGCTTGGCGTAGTCTGGAATATGAAAGGACAAGTCCTTGTCATATCCAAGACCAGTTCTATGCTTGTTGTGGACAAGCTGTTCCCAAGGTCTAATGATGGGCTTTGGGAAGTGCAGACTGAACTTCTGCATCGCAGTAACCTTGCTGCTTGTTGGTACTAAATCTGAATGAACTGTAACATGCTGCTGATGGGTGGTTGTCTCAATGTTCTGAACAAAAACAGGTTCAGAATGGTGTCTATTTTGATGTAGCTCTTCTTGCTGTAGCTGTGATTCAAGCTGCAAAAAATCGATCTTTTCTTGTGCATTTTTCAAATAAATTTGAATGTCAAAAAGAGTTTCTTTGTTGACTTTGACCATCTCATCAATAGTGGAATGAATTAGGATATTCAATAACTTTAATGCATCTTCAAGTTTGGTCATTTTCTTCATTATCTTATACGTTAAAAAAACTGATCACAACTATCAACCAGTGAAGAAGAAGCAACAAGCTCTTCTAGACAACAAGTCTATATACAGCTCACGTCTATATAGTATTGGATGGGCTTTCTTCTCAACAGCTCGACTGTATATAAAAGATCACAGCTATCAACCAGTGAAGAAGAAGCAACAAGCTCTTCTAGAGAACAAGTCTATATACAACTCACGTCTATATAGTATTGGATGGGCTTTCTTCTCAACAACTCGACTGTATATAACAGATTCGCTCTTCTCGACATCTTAAATCTATATAATGGATGGGATGGGCGTTTTTCTCGACAGCTCGAGTCTATATAATGGATGGGCGTTGCCAAGCATCAACTGTCGTCATGGCTCTTGATTTGACTACAGTAACCACTACCCCTAGTCTTAGACACAATTCCAACAGCCAATTTTTTTACATATAACATGTAAGCCTAACATGTATGGCCGTCAATATCACTTCGTTGGGCCGTGCTTCAACCATAATTGCGTGAGAATCTATCTCTGCAGATTAGTCACAGCAATTTTATGCTGCATCCCTTTCACGAAAGCGACAAGTCGTAAAGATTTTAATTCAAGAGGATGTCGGAAGAAAATGTAAGAGACAAGTCGAAGTGTGAAGGAAATCATGGTCTATAGTGTCTACAACAATTCCAGTAGTTATTGTATGTCGCTCTATGGGTCAGTCTGTCTTCAGTATTACAAACAAACTACTACGTTAAATGAACGATATTATTGAAAAAAAACAACAAACATGTAAGGATTTTTAAATATCTGTTATATTTTTTCAAATGTAGGGATTCTGACATATCAATATCATATTAAATATGTTTCCATGGGTGCCATTCATACCAATCTCCCCAATCACTATTTAGTCCCCGCACGCAACTGAAGCGGGTGTTCGGTACATCTCCCCTCAGATGATGAACAGACTTTGGCTCTCCAATTGGTTCTTAAACACTTCATTCTCTTTCCGTAAAAAGCCATGATTTTTCTTTCGTCGGTTGTGCTCAAGCCAATAGTCACAGATGGTTACACTTCACTAGTCCATTTACTCATAAGGCTTGTGAATGAATCGTACCCCAAGCTTGTGGAGCAGACAAAACTTCAAGTCATCTGGGTTTTCTGGCAGCTTGTGGAGTTATGCGCTTCAGATTCAGAAACCCTTGCCTCGCCCTGCTCAGGAGAATTGCTAACATTACAATAACACGTTTAAAATGTCTGTTACATGAAGCCAAGCCAAGCAAGATGCGGGGATAGAGAGCCAAATCAACATTCCATAGTAACGAAATGAGCAGTACATGGGTTAATGAAACACCATAGGTTGATTTTTCAAAATGACAAACTGACGAATCACAAATCGAAACACTTCATTTCTCAAACCGCAGCACTGTGGTGATTGAACTTTACAGGAGCAGCATTACTACATGTCCAGGCATTCAAACCAGGCAATGCGCAGTCTCAGGCGTTACCCAGATTATAGTGTAGAGGGCAGATGTGTCAGGCTACAGAAATGCAGAGCATGGGCAGAATAGGCAGGCATGCAGGTACGTATCAGCCAGAAAGTTTGCAGCATGAAATAAGGATGCACACAATAATGACAGTTCTATCTGCAGGAACGCAGAACTGACATGCACAGAGAGGCCACAACTAGTGGCTCAAATTAATTATGCAGGGTAGGAGATCGCCTGCTCTGATACCATGTTAAACACACATGGGAGCAAGAGAAAATATGAAATATAAATCATGTAGTACAATTTTTATTCACAAATGATATACATTTATAGTACATTATCTGACCGTTGGGATTCACATCCCAAGGTCTCTTGCTCTGCTTTTGTCCATTCGACTTCCACACTAACCCATTTAGGATTAGGTGTCCAACATCTTTTAATTTCCGTGCCCAAAATATAGTTTGCATCTTTCATGTCGAACTTGGATGACAATTGGGTCTTCAAATCCTGGATAATTTCTTTGTCATTTCCAACCAACATCATATCATCCACATACAAGACCAGATAAATGACACGGTCACCAATTAATTTAAAATACACATAGTGATCTGCTTTGCTTCTAGTGAAGCCAAGTCCCCGTATAAATGTATCAAATTTCTGATACCACATCCTTGGTGACTATTTTAACCCATACAGAGATTTCTTTAACTTGCATACCAGTTATTTCTTACCCTTCACCACAAAGTCTTCAGGTTGCTTCATGTAGATCTCCTCTTCTAGATCCCCATGAAGAAATGTTGTCTTCACACCCATCTGTTCTACCTCCAAATCAAAAGAAACAATAACATATAAAAGTAATCTAATAGAAGCTACCTTAGCAACAAGAGAAAAAATATCACCAAAATCAATTCCCGGCACCTGGGAATAACCTTTTGCTACCAATCCAGCTTTGTATTTCTCCACCTTTCCTTCTGCATTTGTTTTCTTCATGAACACCCATTTGCTTCCAATGGGTTTCCTTCCAGCCGGCAACTCCACCAAATCCCAAGCCTCATTTTTTTGCAAAGATGCAATTTCATCAACCATGGCCTCTTTCCAAAGTTTTCCATCCTCTGAATCTACTACTTCCTTCACAGTTCTGGGATCATCATCAATAATAAATGAAGAAAAATTTGAATAGAAAGCAGATGGACTATACCTTTATGGCTGCCTTCTTTCTCGAATTGATCTTCTCACACCCAAATTTTGTGGCTCTTCATCTTCTAATTCCTCTTCTGTTGTACATTCTGATTCTTCCTCCTTAAACTCAAACTCTATCTTCTCAGGTTCCTTTGGTTGGACTTTATGTTTAATAACATCTTTCACTTTTCTAAACACCACATCTCATTTGTACAAAACCTTCCTTGTTACTAGGTTCCAAAGCTTATAACCCTTTAAACCATCCTTATACCCAATAAAGATGCACTTTTCAAATTTAATATCCAAATAAGTTCTTTTATCCTTTGGAACATGTACATATGCATCACATCCAAATACCCTCAGATGTGAATGAGAGGGTTTCTTACCAGTCCATACCTCTTGTGGAGTCTTATCCTCCAACGCTGATGAAGGTGATTTGTTGACTAGGTAACATGTTGTCTCCACTGCCTCTGGCCAGAATTCCAGTCCTAACTCGGCACCACAGAGCATGCTTCTTGCCCTTTCCATCAACGTCTTGTTCATTCTTTCTGCAACTCCATTTTTCTCAGGTGTGTATGGATTATTCTTCTGCTGTGCTATACCACACATCTTACAAAATTCTTCAAATTCCTTACTGCAAAACTCTCCACCATTATCTGACCTCAACACCTTTATCTTCTTCTCTGTCTAGTTTTCCACCAGAGCCTTAAATTCTTTAAACCTGTCAAAGACTTCAAATTTCTTCTTAAATAAATATATCCATGTATTCCTTGAGAAGTCATCTATAAATGATACATCGTACACAGACTTGCCCAGTGATGGAACCTTCAGAGGTCCAAACACATCATTGTGCACAAGCTCTAATATCTATTTCACCCTCTTACCACCAGAGGAGAAACTCACTCAATTCTGCTTCCCATATACACAATTTTCATAGAAATCAAAATCCAGAGAGCTATTACTCAAACCTTATACCATACCTTTACCATGAAGTATTTTAAGGCCCTCCTCTCTAATATGTCTAAGCCCTTGATGCCACAACATGGTCTTCTCTCTAGAGACCACTAGATTTTCTGCTCCACTTTCAGGAACCACAGAACTATTGCACCCATCAATAACAGTGTTACCTTGTAGCTTGTACAAAGTTCCAATCTGAACTCCCCACATCAATACCAGTGCTCCCCAAACCATCTTACAGGTATCCTTCTCGAACACTATTTTTACACCTACATCATCCAGCTTGCTTACAGAAATCAGATTTCTGGCCAATGCAGGAATATGCAGAACAATCGAAAGTGTTCTAACCCTTCCACCTTGGAACTTCAACTTTACTTTTCCGCGACCAATTATTCTAGCCTTCCTATCATCCCTAAGAAGACATCACCACCATCATATTTCTCATACTCGCAGAACCACTCTCTATGGGGAGTGAAGTGAAAGGATGCACCTGAGTCAATCAACCATGCCTCATGATCTACATGTGTACTTGAAGAAGCCAAGTACACATCCCCACCTTCATCTAAGGTAGTTTTCACCTCTGCGAAAGGAGCATAATTAGATCCCTTTCCTTTGTCAGGAACTTTAAATTTACAATCCCTTTTGTAGTGCCCTTCCTTTCCGCATTCCCAGCAAACTACCTTTACAAGTTTTCCTGGAGATTTAGATCTCCCTCTAGATTTAGATCTCACACTCGATGACTTATTTTTATTTCTGTTCTGGGACCATCCTCATATAGACAAGGCATCACCATTCTGACTCTCCATAGTTTTTCATCTCATCTCCTCCGTCAACAAGGATGGGACTATTTCATCAAACTGCAAGGCAATTGCATTGCTACCTATTGCAATAACCAAACTATCCCACAAATCCGGTAGAGAACACAACAAACTGATGCACTTATCTTCATCTGAAATTTTAATATCAACAAATAATAATTGACTTACCATAGTATTAAATGTGTTCAAATGCTCTGTCACCGAGTATCCATCTTTCATCCTCAGGTTATACAACTTTTTTCGTAGGAATAGTTTATTCACCAGAGACTTAGATTGGTACAAAGTCCCTGACTTGTCCCACAAAGCCTTAGTCGTAGCTTCCCCTGATACATTTAGCAATATTGAATCTAAGACATGATCATATTGTGCTCTTTACCTTCTGATCCATCTTCTTCCATTCTTCATCGGACACTTCCTTTGGTTTAGCACCCGGATCTACCGCAATCCACTGATATTTATCCACCGATATATCCTCCATCATGAGTTTCCACAACTCAAAACTCTGACTATTAAAATTCTCGATCTCTATCTTTCCACTGCTCGCCATCTTCTTTCACCACCAGAATCGATCCTACAGATCTCCCACTGAACAGGGTCTACCACAGGCCCGAGCGAAACCCCTCAGCAACAAAGGCATCCCCTTGAAGCCAAAACAAATCTGATACCAAATGTAGGTTTTAATTATATATAGAAATTGCCTGCATACGAATTCTAAAACACATAAAATAAACAATGCAAGAGCATAACACATGAAACACATATACACAGAGATTTTCCCCTGGATCCCAAAACTGGGACTACCAGCTTGATTTTTCATTATGTTCCTTTCAATGTTACAATACATATTTATACATATCGAAACATCCAATACCATGGACTGAAAACCATCGTGTCCAAAACCATGGACCAAAAACCATCGCGTCCAAAACCATGTACGAAAACCATGCACAAAACCATAGGTAGGTCCACCCAACCTAATATACGGTCCAAAAAAAAATTTCCCCGGGGTGCTGCCCTAGGCCTCCTCTAACCCCCTGATTAACTACGTGGGCTAGTCATGGAAAGAATATAACACAACCCAACATTGTCATCATGTTGCATCGCAGCATGGATGCTTCATGTAAACGATTTTTCTAATGTTCCAACTCTTCATCTGAATCAGAGGTTCAGTAACTCTCTTGATCCCATGCAATTTGTCCATATGCCATTGGATTGATCTAGTCCTAGTCTCGCACTATTATTTTGTAGATCTGACCTAGTTCATCATCACTTTCTTCATAGTCACGGACTGGTTCAATGTAGTGCACCCCTTCTGCAGGGTCCAATGGCACTATATATCGAAGCAATTTCTTCTCAAACGACATTGTCCTATTTTTTAGATTGATAAACCTATTCATATCAATGGCCCATTCAATTCTCAGGAGCACAGGGTATGGATTACTATCATCAGTGATCTTTGTCACCTCAAAGTCATCCATCGTGCTCGCACCTTTGATATCAAAAGTTACTACATATAAATATACCATAGGGATGATCTTCTATTGGTTTACCATTCTGAGCTGGATTAGAGACCACTGCAATGTAGGTCCCCCCATTCTTTCCCATGTTTGTTTTGGCAATACGTTCGCATTGGACCCCAGATCCAAGATGACCTAGTCCATCTCATAATCTCCTATCTGCGCGGTGAGCCTCATCTCATTCCCTATTATTCCCTTATGTTTTCCAATATTTCTAACCACCTAGTGTCCATCAGGGTCGTTCTCTTTGCTAGCACATTTGTTTATCAACTCCTGTAGGCCTTCCACAACTTTTCTACCATGCAACAGTTTTATGTAGGTCTCTAAAAATGTAGCAAGCACATAAGGATCAACCCTGGCAGGCGTGCTTGTTTCTTGCACTTTGTCCTGACTTCTTGAGTTGGATGCCTCAATGAAGCTTTTCGTGGCCTCCATAAATGTTTTCTTAGCATGCGCTAGATCAAAACCTAGTTCCTTCCCTGGGGCCTTGCGAACCCATCCATCCTCCTCAGTATGTTTACCCTCACTCCACTTCTCAACATTATTTTCATGCTATGATCCTCCTCACGGGACTCGGTTCTCATCATTTGTAAGTTCTACGTAGGTTGTTGAGGCTATGCCTTCCTCTCTTGCATCTTAGCTATCAGCACTGGGAATTCTTCTATAGTGTGGTCAAATTGGTTGTAGTATTTACATGATGGGTGTGTGTGATTATGACACTCCAGCGCATAGTGCCCTAGTGTTCCGCAGTTGTAATAGATAACCCATCCCCAACCTCTACCAAGCCCTCCTCCTCCTTGGCCTCGTCCTTGTCCCCGATAACCTCTACGTGCTCCTTTGGCACCCTGCTCTGGAGGCCAAGTTTTTGCTTGCATCTAGTATGTAAGTGTTGCTTCCATCATCAACTCATAGTTGTGACATTGGTGCTCATCATGGCCCACTTATTTGCAGAAGTTATAGAACAACTACTGCGATGTCCAAATGAACTTCTGAAGTAAATGACAGTTATCTACCGCATGTTATCCAACCACCTGGAAAATAGCATACCATAGCACAGCCCCCACACTCGGTCCGGCTGGAGCTTTTGGCCTCAAGGGAATTGGTCCTCCTCCTATAATATAATTCAAAAATATGAGACAATGGTATTTATCGTGTCCTTGGCCCTTGCATTTCAGACACCAGATTTCCGCGTGCACCTTTGGTTTAGTCTCCTTATCTTTATTCAAGATCTGTAATTCCAAGTAGAGACTCTATAATTGGGAGTGAATCTGTTGTACCCCCCAAGGTCGCATCCTGAATGGGCATTGCATGCAACCTCATTGTGATTTCTAGGGCTTATGCCTGAGTTCCTATCTTCTGTTGCGACAGGGAAATCCTCAGGTGAGGTAGAAGCGAAGCCATAAACCACTCATGGCGTTGACCATTTGTGAGCTATATGTTAGCTTCTCAAATCACACATTTCAACCTTTGATCTAATTCCCAAGGCATTTCATTAATCCTCATTATGATTTCCTTAAATCTAACTACTGACTAAGAGTCAAACTTAGGCTTACTAAATTCCTTGTTTAAAGTAGCCTTAGTCTCTGTTAGAAATGCCAAAGGATTATCGGAACAATACTTAATATACCACATCAGTGCATGATCCTGCATAGCATGACTAATTGTGTCTTCTTTATATTATCATCAGTAATCTATTGTGTTGTCCACACATCATTCGTAACAAACCAAAACTTCTCTATATCTTCACTCCCGATGCCCTTGAAAATTGGCAGCTTCATAGTGTTTGACATGTTGAATGGTAGTGGTGGTTGTGGAGGTGTGGACGAAGGTGTATGCAGTGGAGGTGGAGGTGGACGTGGAGTGGATGGATGATGTGTCCATGGAAAACCTTGTGTTATTAGCTGAACAACAGACTGTGATGAGGCCTGTACCACTCCCTTGTCGTCGCTTGAAGGTGGTCTGATCATTAGGCTATATTTAGGACTGGATCTCTCTCGATCTCTAAAACATTTTCCACTTCGCGTAGCTCCAAGCATCAAGGCAATGGCGTAACCCATTTTTCACATAACAACATTTTAATCTAGGTATTCAAAGATCTTAAATAATTACCTCACCGTCCCTTGAAAAATCACCGCTCTGCTTCACTGTAGCTGACTAAGGTATCAACTCCGAATTCTGTAAAAAATCCTCCCAAAATACAATCGAGCCAATGATCAACAACCCACGTGATCTGATTTTCAGAGGCTTCTAATCACCGCACTAATTCAGGAGTCCACACTATAGGATTATCAAGCTTCTACCTTCCTTGGCTAGCTGTCAATTTGGCTAACCACTCATATAATTTGATCGGGAAGGTGCAGAAGAAAATTTTTTGTATCTTTGTATGCAAATATCTATCCAACCACTGCTCCTTTGATAGGCATGGATTCCTTTTCTCCTACACTGCGAATTCATGAATTTTTCTATGCAAACACTTTTCAATTTCTTTCTTCATCATGTTCCAGTGATGCGACATCACACATCTCTTTCAAGCAGATCCTGGTCCTGACAACAGAACCATTTGTTGGCTTAGGGGGTCTTGACCCAGTTTCAGAGTTAGTTGCACCAACCAACAAATCCCTACACTTCTGCCTCTTTCGGCAACAATCTGCATAGCACAGGCTGTAGTCCCACCCGAAGAAATATGGGGGGATGTAAGAACCAATTTTCCAGCATCCAGAGACAAGTGTGATGTATTTTAGCGCCCCAGATCTACCTTCACGTAGATTGATAAGCCCTTAGGGCTTGATGCTGCAACTCTACTAAAACAATCTTTAGACCTTTGTGAAGGTCTATGATCAGCCTTTGTGAACTCTTTACAGTTAATTTATTCACTTACATGCATTAGAGAACCATCCTAGATGAGGGTTCGCGTAGATCTACTTAAGTTAATTAGTAAACATAACAGAATTCATCACAATCTTCATGAAAGTACTTAATATTCATTGCGTACATCTATTAAGACTTATTCAAGAGAATCACGCATCATTAGATCAATATTTCATAAGCACATTATTCATCCATAGCATATATCGTAAACAGAAATAAACAGAGATAAATAGATATACACAGTATTTCTTAAGTAACTTTATTTATTTATCTTCAATTCATTGTTACAGACTTAAAACTACCCTGCGCACTCAAGTGCAGGGGTCCGCACACTCAGCCGCAGACTCTAACTAGGCTTTTGTGTACTCAAATGCAGAGCCTTTCTCTTCTATATAACCCACTTCTCTACACTAACACTTCTAAGACTCCATCCATTATCCCCAAAGACCTACCTTAGACACTCTAAGGCACACCTATTTATAGCCTCTTTCATTCAATTCCATGGTCCCTTAACCATAGGTAGATCTCAAAACCGACTCAACTTTACATAAGCAAGGGGCTAAAACCCCTTTGACTCCTAATCATCTATGCGCTCTGCATCCACAAATCATGGAGACTTTACATTATTTACAAGAATATATCAAAACTTGGGTTATTTTAACCCCAAAACTGACCTAGGGGACCCCATCCCAACAAATATGGTTGGTCTTCAACCCAAACATAGAGTCCCTAAAATCATGATTCACATTCCTTTTGTTCTCATCATGAGTTTCATATAATATCTTATCCTCACTAGGAAGTCTTTCGTGTAGCAATTTTGTTAAACTTTCCTTCAAACCTTCCATGTCCCCTTTTATGTCTACTTTTATGCTTGCTTTTAAACCATCCATGTCCCCTTTTATGTTTTCTTTCATCACTTTCAGTTCATCTTTGGTTGCTCTTTGTGAGCGTGAAATTTGTTGCACTTGGTCTCATAATTTTGATATAACATGTTGCATTTCTTCCTCTTTTTCATGTGTCATAGTAGAGCTTTCTAATGGCTTAATGGGTGTAGCATTTTTTTGTTTGGGAGGCATTTTGGAACCAATTAATGATATCTACGCTTCAATATTCCCTTTGAATAACTTCAAACTAATTGTTCATATAAAAATTCTGCAAATTTAAAAAATATACACCTTTTAAGAGCTTGATTTTGATCTTGTCAAACTGGCTGACCTTAAAATTATTATATCTCTGTGATTTCAACCTCTAAAGGTCTAAAATCAAATCGTGTCCTAAGGTATCTTTGTGTGTCTTGATTCCAATGCCACAAGTCAAACCAAGATTGGATTCTTCAAGATAAAGTTATGTCAAATCTCCCATGAGAGCTTGATTATGGTCTCGTTCAGTAAAGTGAACTTGTATGGGATGCCACATGTCAATTCTTCAAATTTTAGCCCTGGAAATCCTACCCTGAGAACTATAGTTTCTGCACTTTTAATCACTTTTATGGAATTCAAATCTAATGGTCGAAGAGAGTTATGATGATTTTCCCTTAGACACCTGTTTGAGACTGAATTCTGGAGCAAACAAATACCCTAAATTCCTTGGACCATATCTCCGAAAATATAGAAAACTAAGGTATGAACT
This sequence comes from Pinus taeda, assembly GCA_000404065.3. NCBI lineage: Eukaryota > Viridiplantae > Streptophyta > Pinopsida > Pinales > Pinaceae > Pinus > Pinus taeda. The sequence continues at coordinate 28,035 of APFE031368662.1, forward strand.
TTTAATCAAACATTTATCAAGATTTTGTCTCCATGTGATAGAAATTTCACAATCTGAAGCTTCACAAGGAAAAAATTATAGCAAAAATTCCATGATGGCCTGTTTGGCGCAATGAAACCCTAGGATCAAGAACTATGATACGAAATGTCATGTATCTAGATTAAAATAATACAGAAACGTAAGAAAATATAGATCAACAACTTGATAATAAGCCACTTCAAGGGGTAAACCTCCTTTTACATCACATAAATGAACAATTATTGGATGATTCAAATGAAAATACCTTCTTTGTATATATAGGAGTCTAAAAGGTCAAAATATAATTAGGGCCTACATAACAATAATAATGTAAGTGCATAACAATAATAATAGTGGGCTTCTATGGGGCACAACAATAATAGTATTGGGCTTCAATTGGGTACAACAATAACAATATGGGGGCTAAACTAGTATTATAGGGACCTAACATGTAGAGTCTAGGAAACTTGATTGTAGCATGTCCCAAGATTTTGTGTGGCTTTTTGTTGATAATAAAGGGGTTGTGTGATTCAACTTAAACCTTTATGTGTACTGAGTTTCCCATTGGTTTTGATGGGTTAGAAGAGGTTGATAGGTAGTTATTGGTAGGTTAGTGCTTCAAAATTACAAATATTGGTCGATTTTATTATCAATAATTATTAGGTGAATGGTGGAAATTTTACCTCCACATAATATTCTAGAATACACAAATCAAAGGTTGAAATCTATCTTCAAAAGTAGTTATTTTTTTTCCTTTTATTTAAATTTATTAATTTAAAAAACATTATATGAACAAGTGTACTATAAAGTGAGTTATGGTTTTTTGGGCATGTGGTATTGAAAAGCCATGATATTGACCCATGGTATTGTAACAAAGTCTATTTAAATATTAAATTCCATAAGAAAGTGGGGATAAAACTCCAATTGTTAAAAATTTTATCCATCTCTTTTTTTTAATCTATATAATTTATATATTATATTTTTTATAATATATATTAATTAAAAATTATAAAATTTGTTTTTATCATCATCTTATATTAATAGTTTATAATAATTATTAAATTATAAATATATATTATGACTATTTTTTAATGTTTTAAATTATAATTAAATTATTTTACATATCATTTAATTTATATGGCCGCCGCTATAGTTTATTAATTTGTTTTTGCTTACTGATACAAGTCACATCATGGGAGTTAGTCTTCATGACATCATTCTTTTCCATTTATCTTTCCTTTTTAAAATATCAAAAGTCACTTAATTTAATATAATTTTATCATTAAAAAAGTTCAATGTATAATTTATTTAATTTGAAAGTTAAAAAATTTAATACAATTTTATTATTTAAAATTATTTTTGATAAAAATTATATGATGTAATTTTTTTTAATTGAAATTTTGTTCTTTACAATTTGTTTTTGTCATTCAAGTTAAAAATCATGTTATCAAAAACTTACATACAAAATTAAAACTTACATTTGTCAATGTTAGCTAAATTAATAGTGGTTAATGGATAAATTAATTGCTTGTCCATGCACATGGACTTACATAAATTTTGGTGGGTAGTAACCACTAATAAGTCTATACAGTTATAGTTTTGTTCCTACATAAATAATGATGATAAGTAACTCCTAGTAAATATATTTATTTGCATCTTATTCCTATTAATTTTTTATGCAAAACTTGTTTAAATTATGGTGGGAAGTAACTCATAGTAAATATGTTGTTTAGTTCTTTGAAAGCTTAAGACGACACAAATATAAAAAAATAATGCATGAATATTGCAACTATATCCACAAATTATAGCATAAAATATGTGATACAGTTATCCATATCACATCATCTTGTGCAAACACTACCATAAAACCTAGTCCAATCAAATGTTTGAAAAATATTTTTTTTTAAATAATAATATTGAAAAACAAATATTTATTTTTTCAAAATTAAATAAACCTTATATTTCAATTATCCATACTAAACTAAAACTAATAGTAATAAAGTAACCAATCTATTCCAAAACTATAATAAAAACAAATCAATAAAATATTATATTATAAAAATAAATATAAAATATCATATTATATATATATAAACCACAATAAAATTCAAATCAATATCTCCGCCCAAAAAAAACTACAACGCTAATTTAAAACTGAGAAGGTCTACCCTAAAATTGAAAAACAAACAGAGCAGTACTTTGACGGCCATGCCCTCAGAAGGTCTACCCTAAAATTGAAGAACCAACAGAGCAGTACTCTGACAGCCATCAAAGGACGGGCATGGCCTCGACTTCCATCATTAGCCGATTTGGCCCTAACACGCCGCTTGCATGTTGCAACTTCGCTTGCAAATTGCATGAATCTCAACTCTGGCGCAATTAGTGGACCTATAAAATGCCGCACAATTGCGAGACCCGAGTCGCGTATCGATTGCCGTTCCGTCATTTGTAGAAGACACATTCTGCGTCAGTGTCGCTGTCGAATATAGCAATGACATGCGTTGACGTGAATACAATTTCGTAAATCGTAGAATACGAGTGTACATATGTTCAACCATATACAACCAGACGTGCACACATAAAGCTGATAGATTCGTAGTTTAACTGTGTGGTACGCCAGTACCATTCTGCTGAACACCTCTCTGACACCATTCCCGTAGAAAGCCGTAATCTGCCGCCATTCCTGTAGATTGCGTTAACCTGGTTAAACGTATTCTATACGTTCTGGGTTTTGTAGTTTCCGTTGTTAGTGAACACATTGACCAGTGACCAGTGACCACCATCGAGCACTTTGGAAAGAAACAAATGAAGTATGAGGCAATTGTACTTCAACATACAAATGGAGAAAAATGATGTAGCCGGCCAACGTTGTCCCAAATTCCAATCTTTGTCATCAACCATGAAATCAATCAACGTTGAAGAATGGGCAATGGACATGGTAATATTTCCATTTGAAAACGTATGAAATAAATCAACGAGAACGGTATGCCCATATTTGGTATTATTGTTTTACATGTTAAAATAAACGAGAGTTTTCCATTTTATATGAAAACAAAAGTTCAAGAAGGCTATTAACAACATTTAATTCAGATTAATGATGTTAATATTATTTATTTTGTTTTAAATGTAGAATTTTTTTGAAATCTTGTAACAATGAATGAGCGTATATTGATTGGTAAAAGGCACGAGATTTTTTTTAATCAAAGTTTTGCGGAAAGAAAAATATGAATAGAGATACAATTACACAAAAATTTATTTGGGGTACTTAACTAAAAAAAAACATTATTGTCTATCTTTTCAATATCGATCAATTCTATAGAAGAATTGCTCAACACTAAAGAAAATAAGACTTGCTAGGAGCCCCTATTTCCTAGGGCAATTCTGCACCTAACAAATAGGAATTTCCTCTTATTTTCTTCCACAATTCCCAAGAGAAATTTCTCTACTTATCTTCAAGCCTCTACACAAAAACCTATGTACAATGAAAAAATAGATGAATGAAGATGTATGCCTTCATTCAATCTCAATAGGCAATTCAAATTGCATGACCTACTAGGGCTAATTTTAGCATCTCCAACTAGTTAGTTGGAAGTAAGTTGAGTTAACCTAAAGTCAACTACCCAACTAAACCCATAGACACTAGAGATAATTCAACTAGTTAGCCAATTTTAGCCATCAACTGGTTCACAACTCACTAAAAGCCATCTAACTCAAATGAACTGAAAATAAACTAGTGATATGCCACATCACACATGTTAACTGACAACTAACTCAAATTTCTATGGGTCTAAATTCAAATTTGCTTCTTTGACTAAAGCACAAGTCAAAAAACAAAATCCTTGCTACAATTTCAACACTCCCTCTTAGGGAGGAAGGGCTTCTTGGAAGAACCCTTTCCACTTGGATCTGCCTTCAACTCTACCAAGTTCTTTGTTGCTATAGTTTCTCCCTCTGAACTAGGAGGTTTCTCTGCTTTCTTCTGCAAAACTTGTTTTGAAGACCCATTCTTTCCCATCATGTTCTGCTTCTTGAAGCCGGGGGACTCAATTCTCTTTTGATCTCCCTTAACCAAATCCTCTTCCTGCTTGGCTCATACTCTTCCGATATTGGAAGTCTCTCACTTAATGGCTTCTTCCACTCACCCTGGGTCATGGTCCTCATCATCATCTTGTTGGTCAACCCAACTACCAACTAGCTTAGATTGAAATTGAGAAACTGGTTGAGGCTCCATCTTGAGAGTTTTATCCTATTCTCGCTCAACCACCACATTTATACTATGAGAACTCTCTGCCTTGCTGCTAAAGGCTAGACATGCATCAACCTCAAATTTGTAGAGGTTCTCGATCCTGACACCAATTTACCTAACTTGTCCTGAGGCTGAATCCCTGAGGTAGGCCTTCCCTTTGTTGAATACTACATCATATCCTTTGTATTCTAGGACTGCTACCGAGACAAGTTTTCTCTTCAATCATGAGACATACATCATATTCTTGAGATGGAGAAGGTAACCAAACTCCTTCTTAAAGCTTACTGTACCAAATCCTTTGGTCACATATCTGCCATAATCTCCAAGCTCAATATGGAATTGCATGTGTTTTTCCTCCAAACTGTTGAAGATTTTTTATTTCATGTCATGTAGAATGAACCCTGTAAGTCAAGTACAACACATTACCTCGTGTTGAGCTTGTTATGCAAGCTATTAGAGAGAAATCCATTTCGAATTGAGAAGAGAGTGCTTCTCCTCCTGCTATTACTAGAACAAGCTTGTTGGATTTCTTGTTAGGAAATTATGTAGCATAATGTCCAAATTCATGGCAATGAAAACACTTGACCTTGCTCATATACTTTTTTTCTTTCCTCCATTCACACTAGATTCGGGTTTTCCTTGGGCCTTCTTTCCCTTGGATTTCTTCCCTTTGATAGCCAATGCAAAGTTCTCCTCCTCATCAGCTATAGTTGAGACTCCATCTCTTGTATTCCTCCTTATATCTTCTTGCACGAGATCTAACCACAATCTCTCCCAATCAGGGAACTTATCTCTACCATTCACAACATCCTGGAAACTATGCCAAGATTTTGGAAGCCCAAGAAGAGCAAGACTCACAAGCTCTAATGATGGAACTGTCTCACCAACACCTCGAATTTCATCCCTTACTTGAGCTAACCTGGATAGATATGTAACAATAAGATCATCCTTGCTCATTCAAATGATCCTCAATTTGTTCTTTAATGTATTTTTTCTAGCATCGCTACTTCTTTCTAAAAAATAAGTAAGGGCATTCCACATCTAGAATGTTGTCTCCTTCCCATGCAAATTTGGAACAATATGGTCTCTAACTCCTTCTAGGATCATCTTCCTAGCTTTGGCAGTGTCCTTCCTCCATTGAGTTAGTTGTTGTGCGTCTCATGCAAGAGGTTTAGGAATATCAACCTTGATGTATTCCAAAACTCCATTATCATCTAACACAACCTCCATTATATCCTTCCATGCACAAAAATTCAAAGTCCCTTCTAGTGCATGCTTTGTCCTCAAACCATAGGATGACATGATTCCTGCACTAACTGATCTCCTCTTTAATGTGATTTGAATCTTATTAAGGAACTTGGTCTATATTTTTTTCTCAGCTCTGTTACCATGTAGAAAATCCTTGAAATCTTGCAACGACTAATGAGAGCAAACTAATTTGCAAAAGGCACAAGATTTCTCAACCAAAATTATGCAGAAAGAAAACAATGAATAGAAACATAATCACACATAAAAAATTATCTAGGGTACCCAACTAGCAAAAAAAACCCCTCTTGCTTGTATTATCAATAGAGCAATTTGGCCTATTACAAAGAATCTGCTTCAAACCTAAATCATGTGCAATACTAATCAACTATACACAAGAATTTCCCAACACTTATGAAAATAAGGCCTACTAGGAGCTCCTATTTCCTAGCACAATTTTGTCCCTCAAAAATAGGAATTTCCTCCTATTTCCTTGCACAATTACCAAGAAAAAATTCTATGCTTGATCCTCAAGCCTCTACATATAATGTCATGTACAATGAATAAATATATCTTTGTCTTCATTCAATCTCAATAGGTAATTCGAGTTGCATGACATACTAGGGCTAATTTTAGCAACTGCAACTAGTTAACTGAAAATAAGTTAACAGAAAGTCAACTACCTAACTAAACTCATAAATATCTCTATTTTAGAACTAAGGATTAGTTAGTTGATAGACATTAGAGATAACTCAACTAGTTAGCTAATTTTGGCCATCAACTGGTCCACAACTCACTGAAATCCATCTAACTCCAATTAAATGACAATAAACTAGTGATAAGCCACATCACACATGTTAACTAACAGCTCTGAGCTAACTCGAATTTCAGCTAACTCGAATTTCTATGAAATTAAATTTGTATTTGCTTCTTTGACTAAGGCACAAGTCAAAAAAATCATTCCTTGCTACAATTTCAACAATAAATTTTGGTTAAACTTCTTCAATATAGTTTATAAACTATTTACTTAAGAAATTATAATGGCAATAATGTGATATAATCCTTGTTAGTGTTAATGATTGTGTGTTTTAATTACCAATCCCTATCTTTAACGTAAATATAATAATAATTATCTTATTTTTTAAATAATGTTAAATTATCTCATTCCTTTAAAAAAATAATCTAACATGTAAAAATACCTAAACTATCTCATTCATTTTAAAAAATCATCTAACATGTTAAAAATCCTTAATAATGCAAGAAATTCTTATAATTAACAATAGTTCTAATGGTTGTTATGCAGGTTTTACAATCTCCTCACCCAAATTTAAATTCTCAATAAGATTTTGACTTGTGGTATCTAACCTAAAGGGTTGGCATTCTATCTGGAACATTTCAAACCTAGGTTAAGATCCAAGTTTCTTGTTTCAGTTGGTTTGTTTGTTGTTTCAAGTAATCTAAGTTATTGAAGAAAATTTAAATGAAGAGCATTAACAAGTACGCAAATAAATAATACAAACAATATTTAATCGGGAAAAATTCTAATTTTGGGAAAACAGCTTTAATAAAATTTAATTAACCTTGGTGAAAATCTTGGCCAACCTAGCCAAGTGAGCCTTCACTGCTCACCTCTTGACTTAAATTACAACAGAGTCTTTTTACATTACCAGATTGATTTTTCTCGTTATGTTATTTTCAATGTTTATATATATATAAATATATACTGGAGCATTCATAAACTCCAATCCATTAACCCTGAATTAGAACATAATCGTAGTTCTCTTGACCAGATCTACAAAAGACCATGGGCATAGGCATAAAACCATGGGTACATAATAGACTTGATCAATTTTGACTCTATCTCCAAGTCAAATTTACTTAACATTCCCCCCTTAAACTTGACTCGGGGTTTCTTGACTAAATCCAACCGACTTTGCAAGTGAGTCAACCAAATCTTGCTCACTCTAGCCCTTACCCCCCTCAAATTTTATACCAGAATATATATTAATTTGACATCCCCTATCACATAGGTCTAACCAAGACTTTACCAATAATTACCTAAGAGTACGCATACCTTACCAAGTCTTACAATAATATCCCTATTTACCTAAAAATAAAAAAACTTCACTCCATTATAATAATAATTTTTTTAATATTATTATTATTGCTGCTTTCGCATTAGAAATCCATGCTTTTACTCAACATTTCCCTCTCCTGATCTAATGTCTAATTTCTGGTTTTCGCTGGTGCCATGTACACCAAAATGCACGTCTGAATTTTCCTACAACAATAGGGACCTAACATCGTCCAATTCTCAAACTACGAATAGCGTGCTCGAACAACATGTTCTCCCTCAGCCATCTGCCTTGTTCACGACCTTTTAAATGCGCCAGGCCAATCTGCATATATCATGCACCAATAATGACCCCAAACCCGATTTGAATATCCACCAACTATGCAGATCCTTAACACCAGTATTCAAAGTAGTCTGCACGGAGCCACCATTCCGTCAAATCCAACTACGTCTACCGTATTCATGGCTGGTCCACTTTGCTTCTACGACTACAATGTATGTTCGCAGCCTGATCTATTGATTGATCTCAGCCTCATGAATGACCATTTTCACACTATGGCCATCTGAGATGTTATGGCGGGGCGTGAGGCTTTGATGATGCCTTTCATCTGGTCATCACACATATCCTCCCCAACATCCTCAATATCCACCTCTAGTGCTATCTAGAGCTATTTCAACCCATGCTTATCAACCACCGACGTAGCTCGCTCAAGTTCCTAGTGAACACCGCCTCGCATATGATTACACTCAGGCATTGCATAGGCCAAAAATTCTCTCCAGTACTAGCGCATGTTGAATCATCACCCATTGGGATCTCCGACGATCTTAGCGTAATGTTACCATTGTCCATTCTTGACGCTCCTCAGCCCAGTCAAGGTTCATACCCAACCATCCTGCAGATCACTGCAGGTAGCACCAGAGTGTTTGTAGCATCTACGTGCTTACTGGATGGATCACACTTCATTTGGGTCACAGGTGTTGTGACTTGTTTTCAGGTGGAAATATCTTGGATTCGTGATAATGCCATGAGGCCCACGCCCCCTATCCCATCACATAAAATAATTTTCCATCGATTTAAATCCATAACAGACTATGTATGTTGTGGCCTGCACCTAGCCCTTGGAATAATTCATCAAGGGTCACCTTGATGCGCTCCCCTTCACCACGCTTCGTTACTCATTGAGCCACGATCAATGAATACGTTGATATATATCCAGGGCCACCTCCCGGGAGTTACCGGGCTCAAAAATGCTATCATCCCAGTCACAAATCTTGTTCGACCCTCGGACAAAGCATCCCACACGTCGTTGTGGTTGCTAGGTGCTGCACTAGCTCAACCACTAGTCCCATAGAAATCTCACAACTATGCTACCTCAAATCTGAGAACAAAGTTTGTCTCGATCTCTTCATTCAGCAGGCCAAATAATCTTTGGCCACAAAAGTGTCCTTTTGAAGTCAAAGCACAACCAACCACAACCTTCAACTCTACTCTAATACCAAATAAAGAAAATTTAACTAAAGAATATTAACTATTTACGGAGATTCAGAAAAACAAAAATAATGAGCAACAAGTATGCATATAAACAATAAAGACAATATTTAACCACGAAAAACCCTATCTTTATGAAAAACTCACCCTAATGAAATTTCATTAGCCTTGACCAAAACCCCATAAACAATACAGACAATATTTAACCATGAAAAACCTCATCTCTGGGAAAATCCACCCTAATGAAATTTCATTAGCCTTGACCAAAACCCTGACCAACTAGACCATGTGAGCCTTCACCCCTCACCTCCTTAGCCGACATTACAATAGAGTTTTCTTTCATTACCATATTGATTTTTCATTATGTTACTTTCAATGTTACAATACATATTATACATGTCTAAACATTCATAAACCCCAATCCATTAACTTTGGATTAGAACATAACTATAATTACTTTAATCGGATCTACAAAATACTATAGACATAAAACCATAGATACATAATACTTTGTACCCAAAAACCACTACTATTAAACTTAGTCAATTCTGATTCTATCTCCGAGTCAAATTTACAAAAATAATAGAAATTAGTGAAATTTGAACACGAGTTATTCCTCAATAATCCCAATGAATCACTAATTCACATTCATCTAAAAAGAAAATAATATAAGTAATCATCAAAATTTGAAGCTGAGTAGATTGAGATATACATGTGTGTGCATTTGTGTGTATGCTAAATGTGGCTTGTGTGTTGTTTCGGTTCACCTAGGTTATACTAGCAACTTGTGCGATTTCAACATGGATCTTTCGAAGGTAATCCAAATCCATTGCTAATTCACATGGCTTTAAAAAGAAAATAATACAAGTAATCATTAAAGATTGAAACCAAGAAAATTGAATTATCATATGCGTGCACATGCGCAATCCTTACTTTTACATTATCATTGTAAAACAAGTCAAATGTATGTTCAATGGTTTCAATAGATGAAAGTGCTTCCAGTAAAATAGATGTTTGAAACGAAAAAATGACATTGTTTTATCCAAACAAATACCAAATAATTCTCAAAATGATATAGGTATTTTTTCATTAACCTTTTCCTATTAAGAGATATATTTTATACTTGATCCAAACAATCTTTAGTATAACTTAATGAGGGAAAACTTAAACATCAATGAATATGCAACAACAATTTTCCTAATAAAACTTTAATAGGTTTAAGTGAGCATGACATAGAACATGAGTATATCCTCAATGAGAAAACTTCTATAAAAAAATGTGCCCCCTTTTGACAATACATTTTTTAAGAATACTAGTAGAGGTTGTTAGAGTAGTCATACCTTTTAAACTTGAGGCTATGTGCATTGCATTCTTTAGCATTTCTTTTACTCTTCAATTTGCATGCATATACATTATTTATCATTTTCTTCCAACCTTCCAATGATGTGGATTTAATTTATTTTCTTTCTACTCAATATTTAGCTTGTGGACCCTATGTAAAACTATAAGAAAGGCCTATAGCGAATTGAATAGAGTATGCAATCTATTCTAATGTTTTATATTTTCTAGGTTTTTATTGTTATATTTGGGTTTCTTTGTATAAAAAGCACAACGCTCCTCTCTTCATCTCTATGTTCAATTGTCATGCACCTTATTCCTTATAATTTTGTATCAATTATGAAACATGGGTGCATCATCAACAATCCCATGTCTCTAGAAAAGCTCAACTCCTTTTAACAATACACTCCTCAAGAAAGCTAGTAGAGTTTGTTGCACTAGTTACATCTTACAACCCTCATGCTATATGCATTGCACTATTTAGCATTTATTTTACTCTTCAAGTTGCATGCATCTGCATTATTTATCATTTTCTTCCAACCTTTCACTAACATGCATTTAATTTAGTATTTATTTCTATTGAACAATTAGCTTATGGACCCATGGGAAAACTATGAAAGAGGTCGTTGGCTAGATAAATAAAGTATGCAACTTGTTATAATTTTTCCTATTTTATAGGTTTTTATTGTTATATTTGGATTTCTTTTAAAACAAACACAATGCTCCTATCTTTCATAATATGCTCAATTCATGGAAAAAATTTAGGGGCTAAATTTCATAAATGGGTTAATTTTCCATATTGTTTTTGAAAAAAGATCTACTAATTTCCAATATTTCTAAAAATGTTTCACCTAAATTTTATAGGATAAAATCATTTTACTTTAAAAATTATCAATTTTAGGGAGACTATATAAAATCATTAGAAATATGAATATTTACACAAACATATCATGAAACATTTTATAGTTTGCATATTATGGTGTAGCAATATTTTCCAAGATTTATACACTTTATGATAAATTTCCATCCTTCAAAATTTCTATGTTCAATTCTCATGCATGATGTGTTTTGGCAAAAAATTGTAAGATATAGAGACCCTGGGTTCAAACTTAGGGGAAAACAAAAAACCTGTTGCAGCCTAGCGCAATGTCGACCTTCTCACCTTACCCAAAAGAAGGCATCTCACTTGAGGCATGCCAAGACCTGAATGGGAAAAGGGACTAGAACTAGACATCAAAGAGTGTTGTGACAATGATTTATCATCCACATCGATTCTTGGAAATCACATTATCAAACATACAACAATTGCAAAGTAGGGCTCATGACACAACTAAAGAGACAGATAATGTTCACATTCATGCAAAAGGAAATTTTAAAAGGGCCACATAAACCAACACATTCAGAGGCATATAACAGTCCTGAAACTTCTTTTCATTAAACATAAAGTATCATTACATTCTACACTACAAACCTTCATGCAAAATCATACTGATCATCACACAATTTTCCTCAGGAAGAGATGAGCCAAGAAAAGAACCAATTTCAATAGACCTAGTGACATCATTTCGGCATATGATCTTCACCTCCTCCTCTGTTGTCTTCTCCTTTGGATTTTATAAAATTCTTATGTGACCTCGCTTTCTTGAATTACCAGTATTTCCCTCAAATACCACATGTTTTCCTCTTTGGTGGCTTTTTTGATTCAGTTGCAGCTGCTCCTTCTCTCCTCGGTGATCCCTGTGAAAATTGTTGCTCTTGCATTTTCCCACACTTTCTACTTTCCAACTTTAGTGTTTGATGGATCTTGGAAGGTTTTTTTTCTTTTCCTCGACCGTTTCCTGCACAACTACTTTTAGTCAGACTTGGTCAAAAGGTGTCAAAATTATGTCCCCAAAATAAATGACCCAACATGCCCTGAACACAATTGATTGACTCATTCCTGAGTCAATCCTTAATTGTTGTTGCTTCTTATCCTTGTTGCTCTTGGGCTCTTTCTTATGCTACTTCTTCCTGGAATGTTCCTTCACGTGTTGTAGGTTCTCCTTCAAATGAAGGACCCAAGTCAGGGACAAATTGGATGGATTCAATTTTGAATTTTGTTTATTCAATGATCACAAATTGTTAGGAATCCAAAAACATAATAATTTTATCAAGAAACGACATGGTAAGTTCTATTGTTGATTGGGAAGGGTAGGTTACCATGAGGGAATTCCATTAGGTCTCAGTTGTAGTGTTGAGCTACCACAACTTCTGAAAATGGATCTGTGTAGATGGTTTGAGGTCACGTAGCAGAGCCTTGGTGGCTCGAGAGTCATCCTCAATTGGTTGGAACTTCTTCTCTAGTAAATCAGTTTAGGCAAGAAGGTCCTTTTGTTGGTTGAGGTCAGGCGTAAGAAAATTTTGGTTAAACAATTGATGAGCCCGTTGATACAAAGCATAGACTGCCTGATTCTTTCTAGTCAAGAAACCAAACTAGTCATGAACTTGTGTGAAGATTTCTTGCACATCCCTAGAAGCATGGTGAAGGGAGGCCGTTAGAGAAGCCACATCAGTTATCTTCTGCTCAATTTTAGCAACATAATGAGTGGCTGGATTAGGGAGTGCTTTCTAGTTGGTTTCGATATTGTTCTTAAGCTCCCAGTTCAACAAAGTAAGGTTGATGCATGTGGTTGTAATGTGGTCGCAAAAATTTGAAAGGGTGAAGGCTGAGAAATATTCTGGTGCATTTGGTACTAAATCAACAGTAATAGGCCAAAATGTCTAAAACTTAGCACTAATATCATTGACCTGTTGTTGTAGTGCTTTCCTTTCTTGTAGGAGCTTATCTTTCTTGGCCATCAAGGAAATAATTTGTTGTCGTTGTTGCTCATGTGGTGAGCCTTGGTATTGCACGAAGAGTGCTACAACACCCAGAGGCTCCTCAACTCTATTTATCAACCTAGGGTTTGTATAAACTTCGAGGTGACAGTGTTATATACACAGTACATGGAATTATACTTATGCCACCCTCAACTAGGTCACTTGATCATTAGGGCTCCAAGAATATTCTTCTATTGAATTGGGGAAGATTAACTACTCAAGGAATGATTCAAAAGCTAGTCCTAGTGGAGAAAAAGTTAATGTTGTTCAAATCTAACTTGTAAGTGTTATCAACTTGTAAATGCTACTGAATCAATCCATGAGAGAACACAAGAATTATGCTAACTACAGAAAGGAAAGCTACATTAATTGTAATCAACCATCTAGCTATCAAATTCACTTGAAAACAGAAGATTATTCTACCAATTCACAATTCAAGAATTCATGCTTCATTTATCTATTTCACACTTGAAAATTAAGTAATGTCCTAATTGTCAAATCTGTAATGAAGAAACTAATGTTATTTTCTCTTGTACTAAAGGAAAAGGAATGGAGGGAATGGCCTAGGTGGTACCTCTGATCATGGAGTCCAAGCTGGGGGGCTAACCTACTCCTATACTAAGCTACACTAGCATTGCAGGTCAAAACAGGGGTAAAATAGCCTGCTATAGGAAGTTGTTATAGGATTCCTGTGTTGCTATAAGAAGTCCCAAAATGTTACAGGATTCTTGTACTACTACAAGAAGTCCTGAAATGCTACCCGAGAGGGTTTGGAGGGTAAGGATGATGGGGTAAAGTGATGGAAAGATGAATGAAGGTTGTGTGAAATGTATGGACGGTGACCAACACCCCTAGCCAAGCCCAACACTTCAGGATCTTCGAGCTGATGAGAGATAGAGTGGTGATATTTGACTGATTAGAGGGGTTAAGAAGGTGGACAACCTCCTAGAATCTCTCCTTGTTGTCTACTTTGAGCTCCTGCACTCAAATTATCTCAAAATTTCTCCAATTTTTGCATTTGAGACATATTAGGCCACATGACATAGAAACAGATCTTTTACTCCTCACACTAAGCACAATATAACAAAATTTGTAAATAAATATGAGAAAAAGGTTGATTTTCAAGTTGTAGGATGGCATTGTGGCCCTTATGATATATCTATTGATGAGTCTCATCATCACCCCCTACTGAAACTATTGCTCATCCTTTGAGAAACTTAGTCATTATGGCCATGTCTTTCATGGCCTTGGTGGCCTCTCTAACATCCCAAGGTTCTATAGAAGGTGTTCCCTCTCGAGGATAAAATCTTGCATCCTTCTCTATGTTTTCCCACTACTTCCTTTCATCTTCTGCATTCCTTCCTTTGTGTAGACCTAGTAGTAAAGGTGGAATGAGCTTGAGTCTAATCCAATTGTGTTTTAATCTTTGCATTAGCCTTTTGTATAGGGGTGTCCTTTCCAATGCATTCCTCAACCTTTTAGGAGAGTGATACTCCCTAATCTAGATATTGTGGGGTGAGGCATTCTATGTTCTCTGGCATGCTTACTGGCTTTTTGTTCCTAAAATCCTTAGCGTGTCTTCAAAATGTGAGATGGCCTGCTCTTGGGTGGTAAGTATCTCTGTGCTAGATCAACACCATTGGAGATGATGTTGTGAGTGTTAATTACAACCACTGGGCTTATCCACTCTTCCCTAATGTAGAGTGGTTATTTTTCTTCCGTTGCCATTACCTTTTGTACCTCCTCGGCTTTGACCTCCTCATGATCCATCCAAGATGCAAGGACCATTGGTTGCAGGTCCCCTAACATTTCATTGGGATCCCAAACATTCATATCAGTCAAGGTCAGGTTATGCATGTAGAATTAAGCCAATTTGGCTTTATCTTCTATGCTACTTTGGTCACATAATTCAATGAATTGTTTGTAGTCTTGAAATGGCATGTATCCATGTTGGGCTAAGGTCTTAATTTGGAACTACATCAACTTCTCTTTGAGAAAGTCTACATAAGACTTGGATGGTTGTCTGCACTATAGTGCATCCATGGAGAGGCTTGCCATTGTGGCCAGTTGGGTTTCTTTCTCTTACAATTTCTTCCTCAACCGTCTATTTTCTTTTTGTATTTGTTCTCTCACTATGGAAGATTTCTCCTTAACTCACTTAACTCCTTGCCCATTTCAATGACCTTCTCTTTCATGAGGCCCACATCTTCCACCATTTTTAATTTAGAAATATGCATCCAACTGTGGGTCTTTCCTCTTTCTGCTTCAAGTTCAAAGAAAAGTGGGATTGCAAATTTTTGTGGGATAACTCTCCCTCCTTCAATGAATTTATAATAGAAACTCAAACTAGGTTATGGACTAGGCTCCTATATCTCTGGGAAGTCTTTTTAAAATATTCTTCGGGAATTTTCCCCCTCCTATAACTATTGTGTTGCCTTTTTCCCTTCATGTTTCTCATTTTTCTCTTCCTGTAGCACTCTATGCAGGGAAAATTTTAAAGATGGAAAACTATCTTAAAGTTTAAAAACATTAGCAAATATTACTAGCCCCTAATATGCAAACTATTAAATGTTTATTGATATATTTGTAAAATTATTCAAATTTGTAATGATTTTATATATAGTCTCTATATAATGTTGGAGATTTCTAAGGTAAAATAATTTTATATTGTATAATTTTGGCGAATCATTTTTAGGAAAAATGGAAGTTGGCAAATCTTCTTTTGGAAAAATCATGGAAAATTAGCCCACCTGTGAATATTAGCCCCTAAAATTTTCCATGACTCTATGTTTTTCCTATAGCATGCTCTGTTTTTCCCGTAGCATGCTATGTTTTTCCTGTAGCTTCCCTTTTCCTTTTTCTTGGAGTGTGGTAGGTGTCTTGGGTTATTTAGAGGAGGTTGACCTAGTGGTGGGCCTCCTTACATATGCTATGGGATTCTTTGATATGGTTTCTGGAGAGGTGACCTCCACAACTTTCCTTTCAGTGGGCCCTACCTCATCCTTTTAACTTGGGAACTCTTTAATTGTGATAGGGGCATTTGTGGGAGTTTGAGGCCTTCCTTGTTTAATCCTAGTGCTTTTCCTGGTTTTAAAGTAGAGGGAGTTTTCCTTTGCCTTTTCTTTTTGGGTTTGAATGGTGTACTAAAGGTAGCTAGGGTGGCAGCTACCTATTTTTCAGTGGGTCCTAGAGACAAACATGCTTTCTCTAGGGATACCCCCTCTTCTCTAGATGAAATAGTTTTCTCCCTATTTCTCCTCCTCTTCTTCTTCATATAGTCACATAAATATTTGATTAAAATATTTGATTCTTTCATTTTCCCCCATATTCAAATTCCAAACTTTCTTTCAACAACATGGCAGGAGTCTTATTGTCAGCAAAATTTTCTAGAAATAACTTCTTAAACTCCCTCTAGTTTCGGATTCAACTGGGTAGAAGACTATTGTACCACATAGATGCTCTACCTTCTAAGGTATACTGAAAAAGTATACAAGTGACACTATTGAAACATATCTCAAGCATCCACATATGCATGTAGAACTTGTTTATTTGATCTTCAACTTTAGTCTTCTTGTCTGAATCAAACTTTGACATGAGCTTTTCCAGATGTTTAGGCATATTGTGAAGGTTGGCCCAAAGAGCAAGCCACCCTTGGGCCATCCAATCCAAATATATGTCAACCATGTCTCTGGTTTCATCCTCCTCTTCCTTTTCTGAATCTGAAGAAGTTTCTTTGTCATCGTTATGATCTGCGGTGTGGTTAGGTTGCTTCTTGTTAGAAAAATGGAAATTGTCTCCTTCATTGTCTAGATTCTCTTCAACAGATGGAAGTTCCCATTTTTGTTTTGTAGGTTCCACCATATCCTCAAGGGTTGCAATAATTAAATGTTCCATCGATGAAACCAATATGCCACTAGGTGTGACTTCTTTCTTTACAAGCTTATGAGGCAAAATCGCAACAACGTGGAGTAAACCAAGAGCTCTTGCAAAGCGATGAGTGATAGGAAAAATAGTCTAGATTTGGTCATAGGTAACTTCAAAGTCTTGTCCCATATTAGCTTGAACAATTTCCTCATTTTTAGGAGTGTGAGTGGTGATAAGAATATTACTGCCTTGTGCAAAGTTTTGTTTGTTGGGACGAAAATAACTTTGAACCATAAAAAAGTGGTTTCCCTCCTTCTAGTGCCAGAATGTTGATGGTGTTGGGTACTGCCAACATGCAAGGGGGTCGCCTCGATGAAAAGTCCCAATTTTACTTCGCATCATTTGGTCTGGGATCCCTTTTGGAAGTAAGGCCTCACTACCATGTATTCTTAAAGATATGCCTTAGTTTCAATGTTCCGCACAAGAGAGTAATACATAGGTAATTTCGGATTAGAAAATGATTATGCCTTATGGATGTTCAATTGTGGACATATCAAGGTTCTTCTGTCGAAAGGGAAAGAAAAGTGAGCCTTTTGAAAACAAGTAAACTAATCTAGAAAAGACACACAACAATGTACATAAGGATGAATCATTGATCAACTAACGAAATAGTTCACATGGAAGCAATGATTGTTGAAAAACATATAACACACCTTCAACAAGATTAATACAAAAGCCACCGAAATACTTCAATTTCCTTAGTACAGATGAAAATAACATACATTGCAAATACTCAAATAATATTCTTACAATATTTATGACATACGTATAAAACTGTGTTGGCTCAGTGAGCTTCTGAATTAAGCAAAATTTCCAAGATACATCAACACAATGAACACCACTAGCTCCAATAGTGGAGCGTTAGAGCAATTACTTTTTCCTCCAAAGGAACTACCTTCCTCTCTAATGCGTGGTAGGAGGAGCCAAGGTGAAATTCCTTTACATGAGTATTGAGGGCATATATATAACAAATGAGGTGACGTTTCACCCCCATTGTGACCCTTGGACTATCCTCATGATTGTTTGACTTCTCTATGACCTTTCGACTCCCTACATGACTTTTCACATTACATAGATGACTCCTGGAATTCCACTTTACATTACATTTATCCAATATTGAATTTACATAATCCACAATATGATGTGGCACATGATGACTCATGACATCACATAACATGAAACTAGTAACATGCACTTCATGATGACTTGGCAGTGTCAAGCCACTATTTGTTGCTTCTTTCTTTTTGTCTTCTTAAGATATGGAACATGGTCTTCTCCTTCCTCTATATGAATTGAAGATAACGAGTCTTTAGTGTAAACTTTATCTCCAATTATTGTCGCAGATTGATGTCCCTTTGTCTTCTCTTAATTGATCAACTTGTTTTTGTAGCTTCAAAGGTTTGTCTTCTAGCAGGGTATCCTTCTCCATCTCCTTCGTCATCATCCTGTCATAACATGATAGGAAACCTGCAACTAAAATCCACTCATGACAAGACAAAATCGCTATGATCAACCCCTAGTATAACATGCTTCATGATAACCCCTAGTTAAGCTGGAACCAAGTGGCAGGATGTGAGGCCAACTCAGGGATTACACATTTGTGCAACATAGGAGGTTAGGGGTTAGGAATGAGCCTTGAGATTGCACATTTTGTAGTTCAGGTAAGCTAAGGCTTGAGGCTCGAGGTTTCCCAGTACACAATTATGGAGGGGCAGGGGCCAAGAAATTATGTAGTTACATAGTTCAATAGATCAAGGCTAAGGATAAGGCTTGAGACTACATAATGCACAAAGGAGACTAGATGAGGTAAGGATTGCATAGTTTTGGAGCTCAAGGGTTGGGACTGAGCATTGTGATTCCACAGTGAGAAATTTAGGGAGGTTGGGACTATGCATTGTGAAGTGCCAAGAGGTAAATCTAAGGTTTGAGGATTGAGATTGCGAAGCGTGTGGCTCAGGAGGGCTGAGTGATGCCAGGTTGCTTGGCTAGGAAGTTTTCCAAATATGACTAAGTGTGGGATTAGAGAGATGAAAATGAACAGGGATAGGACTTTGAGTATGATCACACACTTATAATACTCAACATCACAACATACTTTCCTCAATGCAACAACTTACCCCAAGTGTGACACTAAAGGTACACTTTACGAGGACAGTGACGACACTTTTGTGACAATGCTTGAAACTTTGGAAATAAATGTGATACATGTTTACATGGTAAGATTGACTCATTACAAAAATTATCATCCCTTGAAAAAAACCAAAACCACATATATGTGATATGTGATGTTTTCCTATGCTAAAAGACGACACTTTGGTCTTCCTCTAAAAGGGATAAGAACACTTAGAGAAAACATCTGTGATGACTCCTAATACATGAAAATTTAAAGCTCTCTTTGAAATTTGGATGCAGGACAAACTTTTGGAGGGTGTTGTAGTAACAACAATAGGGTGATCTAGTCAAAAAGGAAAATCAACAACTATTACCATAGTAATTTCCATTAGTTTTTCCAAGAACACAAGATTGGATGGTTACGTAACAAATTTATATGTTCTGGTCCAATATGAATGTTGGAAAAACTTTAATGCATGTTGATCTAGTCAACCATAATTGCATAGATACATTCCAAAGAGGTGTTGGGTGATAAGGATTTTAAAGATGTCATGGTAAATTGGCCAGAAGTCGAGCTTTGAGTTGGGATTGTTTTGAAGAATCAATGATTGTGAATGTGCAAGTGTTGAAGGGACGAAGAGTGCACAAGGGAGATCGATCTGATTTTTGTGTGTAGTTTTGGTTGAGCAATCTGAGGATGCATTAAAATTTAAGTTGAAGATCTAGAAGAGGAGAAACACATGGTTGAAAATTCGAACCATTGGTGAGATCAATTTGATCTAGAAAATATATTTGTGAGATTAATCTAGTTTGTATTTTCTATTTTCTTTATGATTTTCCATAGGGATAAAAGTATGAAGTGTGAAAGCTGAAAATAATGCATTGCCTAAGTTATTATAGAATGCTGAGGATGAAATTTTAATATGTAGAGTTTGAAATAAGTGTATGCATGGAAGATAAATTCTACAATTCCTAGAGGTGCAAATTTATCATTCAATCTGTTGAAAATCCATGCCCTCTAGCCTATGCATAGGTGACAAAGGAATCACTTTATCTGGGTTAACTAAACTTAGAAGACTTGCTGACTATGTGCACCTCTCTTTTCCTACATCAAATCTGTCAAAATTCAATAATTATTTTCTCTCTTCATTGACTTTGGGTCTGCGCATATGATATTTTAACAATTTGATAAAAATGGTGTGAGCTCATGATCAAATGAATCATTTATGGATAATTCAATGATAATTAATAAGATCCATGGACAATTTGATAGTCTAGGAAGCGTTTTGTTTGTTAGTGGATAAAATGATCGATTTATACAATTTGACTTATTGCGTATTACATAGAGATATTTTTAAAGTGGTTTTGTGGTTTCACATTTCATATACAGAGAAGTAAAATAAATTTGCATGAATCGATATGATATTTTGATTTTTATTACAAAGGTATACAAACAACATCACAAATCCAACTCAGTATGAGCATTTGTATAGAAAATTGTGAGCTCTCATTTTGAATCAAATGCTATAGTGTCTAGTGAATTGAAATTGGGATAAAGGTTGTTTAACATTTTATAGATCTTTGAATATGTACACGTTCAATATATTTCATATATTGTTGATACTAATTAATGCGTTAACACCTTGATTGGAACAACATTCACTTTTGGGAAAACATAAAAAAAAAATTGAATGTTTGCTAGTATGCATTGAAGTTGTAGATGTATGGTCTGATCTTTAGTTATATAAAGCATAGGTGAAGAGGAAATCAAACTATGCAAAACTTATTTGTATGGATGATGATGATTTCAACAAAACTGAAATTGATAGACATAGCACATTGCCTCTAATCTATGCATATGATTGAGATGCGTCTACAATGATGGATCGATGGCCTAAAGTGGGAAGTCTGCTAGAAGGGCTGATATATTGGGTGAACCTTCTAAATAAATCACATAAACGTATTTTTTGTAGAAAAAATATATGCATTGATACCTACTCTTAGACCTCACTAAGTTTTGGACATACAAATCTAATTGAGAGAACACAAAGATCACAATTATTTGATGTGTTTGCAGTGACTAATGAATGTGTTGTAGATGCCAAAGATATGATTGTGTGTTGGACAATGACTTATGTGATGAACATAGATATACTGTTATATGCCTTGAGATGATATGTTTGCAGATCTGATTATTGAGAGTGAAGTGGTAGCTGGGAGATTTGTGTTATGTGAAAATATTGTGAGTCAATTCATTGTTGACCTCTTGGGCTATGATCAAAATGATTAAAGAATATCACTTATGCCTTCATTAGCATTACCCTTGATGATATTCTAAAGTGGACACATTGTAATGCTTGTTTATGTCATATGTTTAAGAAAGTAATGTAAGGCTATCGTACCAGTCAATGTATAGTTTGAAAATCCATTTTAGAAGGTTATTTTGGTGTCATTGTCGTGAAAAGAGTTATTCATCCATAACAAAAATCATTCCTTGGTTGTAATAGAAAGAGTCCCTAGTGTCCATTATATATCATTCATTTCAACCATGAGTGGGCTTATGGAGTCATTGATGTAGCCCCATTGAATTAGGTGAAATATGTAAATGTCAAGTCCATGGAGTCATTCATTTCATAGCCATGTATAAGATGCTTATAATGCCCTATAATTTTTGATCAGATATTTTGGTTAAGTGTCAGTTCTATGGTCCATGAGGTGTACCTTCCAACAAGAAGGCTTTGATTATAGGTTGATGACGATGCTTAGGGGGGGTGTGACTAGTATGTGTTTACTGATCCAATGAGGTGATTATGATGTTACTTGAGGGAAATTGTCATATCATTGTTTTGACTTTGTCACCATGTACGTGTTGTTTCCCACACTCTATTGTTGTTGATGGATATGGTATGTCGTTTTTGTTTGAGTTGGTCTAAAAGTGTTGTTGGTGTAGATGGGGTTATTGCTTCCAATATGTTGGTTTTCCAGTTAGAAGACACCCCTCTCCTCTATGAATTATTTTCCAATAACTACTATCATGAAGCCTCTACACCTCCAAATTCTCCATGCGAACCATGTTTCACAATATTTCAAACTGGGTTCTCAAATCTACTCAACATGAGGAACCCAACAACCTCTTTGATTTGTATATAAAATTTGATAAGCCCACCACTCAACTCTACTACATTTTTACTATAAGCTATATAAAACACTATAAAACTCTCACATACTCTCACCCAACCAATACACTATCAATCGTGACATACACATACATATATATAGAAATCAACCTCGAACCAATACTAAGGGAAAATTCCAAGGTAGCATTTTACTAATGCTTAATACCAACGACCTTGTTGGCATCAATTCCAACACTCTTCATAGTAGATTCACCAAGAAAGCCAACAAAGCTCATTATAGTAGTTTCATCTTTCATCCCTTGAACTATGTGCATTTCATCTAGAGTTCAAGTTGCATGCATATGTGTTTATTCATCATTTTCTTCCATCCTTCAAGATATGTGGATTTTATTTTATTTTTATTTTTGTTGGGTTGCAATCTTATGGACCCTTTGTAAAACTATAAAAGAGGCTTTGGCTAGATTAATAAAGTAAACAAGCCACTGTGATTTCATTTATTTTCTAGTTTTTTATTGTTATATTTAGGTTTCCTTTAAGACCAAACATTATACTTCTCTATTTCTATTTGTGTCCAATTATCAAGCACATTATGTCTTATTATAACAATTTTAGAAGCAACCACTTTATACTCTAAATGTCTAGCAATATCAATCATACGTGGTTCTAGAAATATATTCTAAAATATTCCACACATAGAACTTTGATTAGATATTCATGTGCTTTTATGGGATGCATTGAAAATATTCTAATTTGAGCTCTTTTGGGGGTTCATAAGGGTCAATGGGAACATTATTGAGGTTTTGATATCTAATTTTGAGATTGGAAACATTTTCCTCAAAATTTCGAGCCATCATAAAAAATGAAACATTGTTGTGGTCAAGATGCCATTTTCTTCTTATATCTATGTTCAAATTCCCACAACATAAATTAGATCCATAATTTTCATGGAAATTAAGCTTTGTACAGATGTAGAATAAATTTTCTACTTTACCAACCAAATTCTCCTCAGCTCTTAATTTAAGGACTACTTAAATATCTCTATAAAATATACACAGAAAAAGCATTTCCAAAAAAAAAGAAAAAAATCACACTTGAAAGAATATTTTCATGTGTGGTTTTATTTCTACTTAATGAAAGGAAAAAACGGTGTGAATTACACTTCTACACTAATCAATGAGAGTATACATACATACATACATACATATATATATATATGACAACATTTTTTTGAGAACCCCTTTTAGAAGAAAAAATTCACTCTCTAAAACACACTTTATTTGAAAAAAGTAAACAGTTACAATACATTAGAAAGTCTTTGTGCTCAACGGGAGTGTTTTCAAATCATACATTGAGTGTGTTACCTCATTGTTAGATATCTCATGGTATAGTCTTCATGCAATTGGATAGGCTTCCTCATATGAAACACCATGAGGAAATATCATGTTTTACCCAATTCCATAAACCCATTAATAGTGAATGATAAACCTCTTATTGGTTGTATTGATATTATCCTAACTACTTTATAACCAAAACAAGGTTAACCCGACATTCCACCCTTTACACTTGACTTGGGATAAACACCTATCCTCCTTAAAGCTCATTAACATGGTATTTGAAAATACAATATGCCCCTTATCACCTTAGTCTACATCTAGATTTTACATTGGTGAACCATCAAACCATGGGTATGTTTACAACTATATGCCCATTTACATTTGTGATACATCTAACTCATTAAATATACTTACAATTGTATGCTTGAGCATTTGATGCTGTGAAACATCAACCTATTTCATCATCAATATCTCTTTCACTCCAAATACAATGAAATAGACCAAGTACTTATCATTATATGCCTAAGAAAATGATACAAGAAGCATCTACCCACTTCTTTATGTACATCCCTCTTTGTTCCAAATATAGTGAATTGAATCAAGTAGTCAATAATTCTAGGCATACAAGTGCTAGATTTATCCATATGCATGCAAATTCACGCTTCTCTATGCATGTTATGGGCCAAAATGAAATGCTTCAAGTTCACACTCCATTTCGATTATTATTGTGCTTGTCAGTTCATTACAATATATTTTTATTCTACACAAACTCCCACTCAACCCAAGATTAGATTAAGAAACCTTGTTGCGAACCCCTTGCATTTGAGGTGAGTAGACTTCCATACCAAACAAAAGGAAGTCAAGTTGTTGAATATGCTTCCTACACTAATCAATAATAGAAAAATATGCAGATTTTGGTTGGTTTGATCCACTAGGAATTTCAACCTTCAATCTCATGACTTACATAATACTTCATAACATGTGATCGCCAATTGAGCTCGCCTATAGGCTAGAAAAATATGTAGAAATTAAATAAACACTATTGCAATAATAAATAATAGAGGAACATACATCCATATAAGATTGTCCAACAATTAACTCTTTTCTGCTTCCCTTTGTAGCCCAAATCAAACCTAGACTACCTACCTAGGGCTATGTCACCCTTAAGGCCTTATATGTAAGTCAGTAAACTAAGTCTTGAGGTTTATACCATAAGACTAATAAAACTCAACAATAAAATTTGAAGCTATTACAATAAAGCTCATTATGTAATTTGCAAAAATTAAATAAATACAGATAGAAATGATAACAATCATTCTTCAAAACTGATCAAAATAAACCCAATTAACTGGAATTAAATATTAATAGATTATAAAAATAATTGTCTTTTATTTACAATAATATGAAATAAACCTCACTTCACTTTATTTTTCAAATTGAACAATTATCTTCGATGCACTCTTGAAAGCACATTTGAAATCTGAGTATGTGTAAACATGTTAATTTATTTGTTGACAATGAAAGGCACGCTTGTAATCTGTATTGTGTAAACATGTTAGTTTATTTGCTTCCATTGAAAAGCATACTTGTAATATGTATTGTGTAAACCTGTAAATTTGTTTGCTGCAATTGAAAAGCATGATAGGTTGAATATTTAATTTAATTGAAGAAGCTAATTGGAGCCATAACTTAATGCATGGTCTAGAAAATCAACGGCCATTGAGATATTTATATTTCTCATAAAACCGAAGATAAGAAGAAGCAAATTGGCGTCTTCCAAATTGGTTGGGGTGTTCCAACATAACCCTAGTTTTTAAAAAATCATGAAATAACATTTCAATGTTTGTTAGACCATAGGTCTACCAGAGGCCTGCCGCTACTAGGGTTAGAATTTCAAAATAAAAAATCATCAAATAACATTTAAATTTTGTTAGAACATAGGTTTAGTAGAGTCCTGGCCAGGATTAGGGGTTGGAATTTAAAAATTAATTTATTTGTTAAATTTGATTTTTTTTAGATTTTTTATTTGTTTTAACTGTTCTAAAAAAAATTGCATTTTAAAAAATAAATTTTATAATTTTTCCTTCACCAAAAACATCACATTCTAAACAATTTACTTATTGTGAACAACAAAACACCTCTATTAAACAATTTACCCATCAAATTCCATCCCTGGCTAATTAGGCGATCTACATGCGGCAACCTCGCTTGCACATTGCAAGAATCTCAAACCTGTGGCGCAATTAGTGGATGTATAAATGTCGCTGTCGAATATACGGCCGCAATGACGTGCATTGACCTAAATACAATCTCGTTAAGTGTGTGTACAGCCAAATCGAGACACGATATCGTAGAATACACATGTTTAACAGTGTATAACCAGTCGTGCACAGATAAAGCTGAGAGATTCTTAGTTTAACTGTGCAGGACCATCTTGCAGGCATGTGGCCGTCACTTTTCAGTCAACATTTCTCTGACACCATTCCTGTAGATGGCGCTGATCCGGTAAAACGTTCCACGTTTCCATTGTTAGTGGACACATTGGCCAGTGACCAACAGCACTGGAATTTCAAATTTATTTTCTGTCAAAAAGGAAAGTTGATGATGTTCATTTATTTTTTTATATCTTTTAGGTATAGTTCATGCATGTCATTTAAAATATAGATGTGTGAGTATCAAGTTTATATATAGCTAGTTAGTTTTATGTAAATTTTGTATAATAATTAAGAGTGGGTTTAAATTATTTTTTTTAAAATATAATACTTTATTGGCCTAATTCTATACTACCAAAAATATATTATGATTTTGGAAATTTTGGAAATCACAATTCTGCAGCAGTGATACTTTAAACAAAAACAAAAATAAAAATGGGGGAATGAAGTTTTATTGTTACGGGTAACACTTAAAAAAAATATATGGAAAATGAAGTTTTATTTTATTTCAAAACTTCATTTGTAATTTAAAACTGTAAAATTAAATTAGTTTAAAATTATCTTAATTTTAAATCTATTAAGGGGTGAGAAGGATTAAATCTGTTGAGATACAAACTTCATTTAAAATGAAAAAGAAATTTGACCCTCTAGGGGTCCTTGGTAGATCCAGAAATTAAGATGGGAGCTGAAGCCCAATTTTAAAATATGAAATTATAATTTATTATAATCTATTATATTTTTATTTTTATTTTAGAAGTCTCTCGGGGTTTGATGATTCATTGTCAATGACAATGGATAATATGAGTTAATCTAACATGGGATAAATTCAACAAATTGAAGTCAAGATACAATAAATAATAACTTAATAACTTTAAGTAAAAAAAACATAAAAAAGGCGAATATATGAACAGAAAAACTAAAAAATCTTAAATATCAATTTAAATTAGAAAATATAATAAATAATTATTGAAACAGAAAAGAATAAAAAATAAATGAATGAATGGTCATAATTATAAAGAGAAAAAAAATACCAATATATATATTATATATATTAACTAATTAATTAATTAAAATAGAGTCAAACAAATAATAATTAAACACATATTATATTTTGTTTTTATATAATTTATTATAGTCAAAGTGTTTACTAGAAATTAATATTATGTTACATCTCTACCATAATATGACATGTGACGTGTGTTAAACCAATCAATATGTTAAAAAAATTATATAAGAATAGAACCTAATTTTGCATTCTTGCATGTCATCTAAAGTATATTTGGTTATTTATAATTGTTTCAAAATGGAAAATAGCTTTACTAAACATTAAAAATGCAATCTAAAATCAATCGTACCTCTTTCACTTAGTGATGCTAAGAGTTCTTATTACGGAAAGTTCTTATAGGACGATAGTGGAGGGAAAAGATTAGCTATCATTATCAAATGTTACATATATACAATAAATTCTTGTCGATAAAGATAAATAAAAAGCACATTCAAAATTGAAGACAAAATAAATATTTTATGAAATATATGTTTATAATATATAATTAAAAAATAATATTACTCTAATCTTTTTCCCTCGTGTGTTTATATAAATCTCATTTCTAACTAATTCACTCAAAAAATCTCATTTCTAATTAATTCACTCAAAAAATAATAAATAGATGCTACAACTAAGTGGATGTGAAATTGTCTAATTCAATGTTGGTCTATAAACTATTTATTAGAATTTAAATAATATTATACTAATCTTTTTCCCCTATATTTATCTCATTTCTAACTAATCAACTAGAAAAAATAATAAATAGATGCTACAAAATTCAATGTTTTTCGATATACTATTTATTGGAATTTATGATAGACCATCTAAATAATTGGACATCTAAGTTGAGGTCCAAGTTTTATGTGTGGGTTGTATGTTGTTGCATTTAACTTAGGTTAGAGTGGTAGTCTTTTTTATTTTCACATGTTATTTTTAGGTAATACTAACTATTTTATAATTTATATTGGTGTAAAAAGAAAATAATGTAAATGAAAATGGATATAAAATGAAAATAATGTAAGTAGTTTTCAGAAGTTCAAATTAAGTAGATTGAAATATAATCATTCATATATATATATATAATGTTTAGTGTGTTGCTCTTAAACTAAGTTTTAGTGGAAACCAATTGGATTTGAGCATAGGTATTTCCCACATAATTATAGCTAGTTATTATTCACATACAACTAAAAAAAAATTAAGACAAGTACTTTTTAGAGGTTGAAACCATGAAGATTTAAATATATGTATAGATGCACACATGCATACTGCTTAATTTTACAGTACAATTGTAAAACAAGAAACTGTATGTTTAATGCTTCGAGCAAAAGAAAGTGCTTATGTAATGTAGTGATTGATAGAAAAGAATTATATTCTTTTTTCTAGACAAATGCTAGATGAATCACAAAATACTATAGGTATTTCTTCATCATATTTTCAAACAAATACTAATGCTTGAAAGATAAATTTTATGTTTGATCCAAACAAATTTTAGTCTAACAATTCAAACATCAATAAATGTTTGACAACACATTTCCCTCTATAACTTCAATAGGTTTAAGTGAACGTGATATAGAACATGGGTACATTCTTAGCAAGTACACTCCTCTAGGAAATGCACCCCTTTTTTACAGTACATTCCTCAAGAAAGATAATAGAGTTTGTTAGAGAAGTCACACTTTTCAACCTTGAGGTTACATGCATTGTATTCTTTAATTTCTGTTACCCTTCAAGTTGTGAGCAACATCATTATTTATCATTTTCTTCAAGTTGTTGATGATGTACCTTTAATTTATTATTTTTTTCTGTACTCAATAGTTAGCTTGTGACCCTTTGTAATATTATAAAAGTCGCCTATGGTCAAAGGAATAAAGTATGCAACATATTCTAATTTTTTCTATTTTTTAGGTTTTATTGTTAAATCTAGCCTTCTTTTTGGAACGAACACAATGCTCCACTCTTCATCCCTATGTTTAATTATCATGCTTCATGTGCTTTATCATTTGGTATTAATGTAAATATGAAACATGGGTGCATCCTCAACAAGCATGCCCCTCTAGGAAAGCTCACTCCTTTTGACAGTACATTCCTCAAGAACGCTACTAAATTTCATTAAAGCAGTTACATCTTTCAATACATTATAGCTATATGCATTGCATTATTTAGCATTTGTTTTACTCTCCAAGTTGTATGCATCTGCATTATTTATTGTTTTCTTCCAACCTTCCAGTTATATGAATTTGATTTGGTATTTTTTTGTACTAAAAAAATATCTTGTGGACCCATGAGAAAATTATAAAGAAGGCATTGGCTAGATGAATAAAGTACACAATTTTTTTTCTATTTTCTCAATTTTTACTGTATATTTGGATTTCTTTTTAAAATGAAGAGAATACTTCTCTCTTCAATAATGAATTCAATTCCAGGGAAAATTTTAGAGGCTAAAATTCACAATTGAGCCAATTTTGCGTGTTAAAAAAAATCACAAATTTTGATTTTTCTATAGAAATGATTCGCCCAAATTTTATCGCATAAAATTATTTTACATTAAAAATTGTCAACTTTTATAGAGACTATATAAAATCATTAGAAATATAAATATTTACACAAAAAAATCACCAAACAATTTAAAATATTTATATTAAAGACTAGTAGGATTCACCGAGGCTTTTACACTTTGTGACAGAATTTTAGTCATTAATTTTTTCTCATTAATTCTCATGCACCTTGCGCCTTATCATTTAGTATCAAAGAAATTGATCCAAGCCTCCTCCTTCCATTCAACATTGGGAGTTTTTGGAGGCCACTCACCCACCTCATATGCCTTCTTCAACTCTCTTGGGTTCCTTTAAGGTTAATCCTCAAACCCAACGAGTATTCAATTTAGCTAGGTTTTTATCCACTCGTTCCACCAAACAATTTATCTTCCAATACTTCATAGATCTAGTTCACTCAAGTCAATGCCCACCTATATCTACATAATGTTTTGGCTTTTCAGAGGTAACCCTCCCACTCCAAACATCTCCCTTGTGTAGCATTTTGTTCCAATGCTCCTCAACACTTTTGGTCTCTCTTTCTAGTGGTAGCTCCATTTCTCTTTGCCATTTACCCTAGCTAGTTCTCTAAGCTAGGATTTCCTTTAGATCCATATTTAGTATTCACCTCAAAAAAATATTGTCCCAATCTCTCTCTCCCTCCCCCGCTTCCCCCCAATGGCTACTTATAGTGATCATTTTTATAATGAATGAAACTACAACCTCTCCAACATCATTTTATGAATTGACTAGTTCCTTTAGTAGAGTGGCATGCCATCAACCTAGTGTCACATGCTTTCATTCCAACTAGATACCAAATTTTCCGTGCCAAATATGGCAGGAAAATACACATTGGAGTTTTCGATTAATGGATCCAACTTTCTTAGACATGACTAAGGATTAATGCCTACAATATTTAAGAAACCACTTAAAAGGACTTGCTCAAGCCTAGAATAATCTCACATTACTTTTGAAAACATGTGCATTGAACTTAACAAGGAACATTCAACCATTAAAACTTTAGGACATATCATCAAATGGGATGATTTGTTCCAAAGCCTAAGAAGATGCTTTATCCCTTAGGATATTTTTCAAACACAATGTTCGAGTGGTTGTAGCTGCACCAAATTAAAGGTGAAAAATCATAATAGTATATGGAGTTATTCACCATGCTTTGATTCCAACTCTAGGTTAGGGATTTTGAAGAGGTAGTAGTTATTATATTAAGTTTCAATTTGCTAATTATTTTTCATAATGAAGTAGCACTATTTTTAGAGCACATCCCTAGACTCATCTTTTATTCATGCCCTCACATTGCAATAAAAATTAGGTAAGTAGCCTCATTTCACTCATTTTCATAAACTTGACACTGATCCTATGCTTATCACTCATACCCTCTTTTCAACAACTCCTAGTGTTCTTTACATACCTCGTCCTACACATCGTTATAAGATACCTAACATTATCTCTTAGAATCCCCCACCATGGTGCCACTGTCATAAAATTTAAAACCATGATGCCATAAAGCCACAAATTGTTACATTGCCAAGCCATGTTCAAAGAATTGTACACTAATGAGCAAACTATTGAATATTTTGATGGCTCTTTGTCCTCTAATCCTTATCCTCAAACTGTAATGTCCCCTAATAAGAATAAGAATAAGAATAATAAATAATAAATAAAATAAAATAATATTATGTGCAACTGAGCCTACGGCTTGGTGGAGAGTCCTCCCCAAAACTTTTACTTTTTTGCGGCTAGTGTGATTCATATAGCATTCAACTTCGAGATTACAAGTAAAGAATATCATCACTACAGTTAAGTTGCCTTTTTTATATTTCTCAAAAATTCTATGCTAGTTAGCTGAATAGTTGTGTGTTGATTATTAATCATATAATTTGATTAATTATTTGTATATTCTAAATCTGGGTTGTTACATATGGTATCAAATCTTAAGCTCGGCCCTTAGGGCCTATTGGGATTTTAATGTAGAAATAAAAAAACAAAATGATCTAATATCTAAATTTTATATTTTGTGTTCAATCCAACTCTTAGAAGGTGACCATTAGTCTATTCCATGTATTAGAAATAACATCATAATATCATAGAAAATATCATCACATAAATCTTTTATTCTATTAAATTTCCTTTATAAAAAAAAAAATCATGATATTTTAATAGAAATCTCATCATCCAAATAAAAAACCTATCCAAACTACCCTTATCTAAAACCTATTCGTACATTTTAAGCCAATGAAAAAAGAAATATTAAATTGTAACATCAATAATTATACAATAATAATTAATGAAAAAATTAACAATTATTATATTAATTTTCCCTGGAAAACATTTAAAATTCAAAAATATAAAAATCAATATATATTAAAACTTGATAAACAATTACAAAAAATTATAATCTAAACTTCATCCTTTTTATATTGTATTTTTAAATACAGTTAATAAAAATAAAACATTATATAATTATTTTCCCTATAAAAATATTAAAAATCTACTGTTAATTTAAACTGTGACCAAAAATTATTATCTAAAAGTCTCTTTTTAATTTATTTTTTCAATGCAATGTAATGCTTTATTGACCCATGCCTCTATCCAATTAATATAATTATATATTATATTTTAGTGAATGAATTAATATTTTATTAAGTAGCAATTGGTTTCAATTACAGTCGAGATATTCAATAATCTATATCTACAAGTTGATAGATTGTAGTTATTAGTCCCTGCCTCCGGCATAGCAGGGACTATAGCGTTCAACTGAGCGTTGACCATATATTAGTTGTCGTTGACCGCGCTATTCACCGAAATTTAACCTAAGGTTTGGGCATTTCAATTTGGCGCAATGGCATTTTAACCAAACTTTTCACTTGCACCTCTTATTGGAAACCTCACTTGTTTCGAGGCACATTACGAATGTACACGGTTATTTTATCCAAAGTCCGGTTGCAGAAATGTTGGGACACAGCTTTTATCCAAAGTTCATTTTCTGTGACCAAATATTGGGACAAATGATTTTATCCCGAGTTTTTTTCCACCTACAACAACTATGCATGTAAATTGCCACGGTTATTGACCAAGAAGCCGGAAGCCCGCCACTTGCAGTGCATGTACATTGCCGCCACCTGTAATGCATGTGCATTGCCACCGTTATTTGGTGCCTTAGGGAAGCACATCGATATTGTGAAGATGTGCAAGCAGACATCTCACATTCTTTCTTTCTGTCAACTGAAATCTCATCTTTCTGCTGGTTTTTTTTTAAGCCCAACGCTATTTTTCACGTCCCCAGTTCGAAACTCCTCAACTCAAGTGTTTGGTGATTGGCATATCGAAGCAAATAGAGCTCGGTGATGGACCCAACAGGGCAGCAACTACGTACATACCACAGCACTTCTGTCACAGTGCTCGCTAACAATTTTTCTGCCAGGAATATCAGTTTCAAGGTGCATAAATGGTTAATGGTGAATTCTGATAATTGTTATAACAACTTAATTTGATTTTAGATTTCATATAAAAATAATGCTTAAATGGTGCTGTCAATGTCAATGCAGAACACAGCTCCAGTACCCAGAGAATAACCATTTTACGGGACCATTGCCAAATTTCTCCAATTTAACCATGTTGGAGAGACTGTAAGTACTCTGTTCTCAATAAGAGCAAGCCTACACTTTTACGAAAATAGGGATTGGTCATCATTTTAATTAGGCATCTAATAATTTGCTAATTGTGCAGACATCTACAAAACAACACCTTGACCGGTACAGTTCCAGACTGGCTCTCTGGACTCGAAAACCTTACAGAGTTGTACGCCTCTCTCCCATCTTTTTATTGTAAAATCATGCATCAATCTTCTCCTTCCTATCAGTTTTATGGTCACAGGTTTACACAGAGCAATCATTTCACAGGTTTATAGAAAATAATAATTTCAGTGGTGAAATTCCTCCGCAACTTCTCTCCAATCCTTCATTGTATTCAGGTAAATCTAAATTCTTATTGATTGTAATATTGCAGGTGCTAACAACAGCTTCACATTCTATTATTTTGCAGTTTCTCTATCATCTTTCATGTTTGCTTTACTATCCGAGTAACCAATACCTGAGGAAGTGATGAAACTGAAGAGATTTGACGAAACGTCTACTTCGTTTGATGTGTTACAGATACTCTGGGAACCGCTATCTATATCCCGTCAAATCCAAACAACCACAGGGTGAAGCTCACCCTCAGAATGACATTAAGTGGAAGTGCACTGATAGTTTTAGTGTTCATAGTAGCTATTGTTTTGCATTGCAAGAAAACCAGGAGAAAAGAGGGCAGCATGTTGTACGAAGGTCTGGAAATATATTCAATCTTACTATTTCTAATATGAGACGTAGTAAAGGTAGACCCCATAATTGAAGCAATCTTAGGCTGTCCTAATTTAACCCTGATTGATAAAGTGCAGACAACTCAACGATCGTATTGCCAAATACAACAAAGTCTCGCGTCTTTACACTACAAGAGATAATCGCAGCCACACAAAACTTTAGGGAGAAAATAGGGCAAGGGGGCTTTGGATTTGTGTTCTTTGGTCAATTGGAACGAGGAAAAAGTATAGCAGTAAACCCTCGTTCTCACTGAAACAAAATTCATTTGAACGATAAGACTTTTGTCAAACATTAAACACTAGAATTGAGATTTAGATACTCACATGTGGCATAATGCATATTTTGATGATTGACACCTTCAGCCTAATGCATGTTTTGATTATTGCCTGTTTTCGGGCATATTGCATGTGGCGTATTGCATGTGGCGTATTGCCTGTTTTAGATACTCACATGTGGCGTATTGCATGTTTTCGGCTGTTCCGTGTAGCGAAGTGCACCATTCAAGTTCTTTATTATAACAATACTTCACATCAGGATGTAACCATCACCACCACGCTCAATAGAATCCCTTCCAAATGCAAATTCAATTGATCAAGTTGCAGAAAAAAACTTGGGTGGGATAGATCTGTGTGGTCATGCTACGTTCTCTCTTTTCTGGAATCCGCATGAAGACCAGGTATGGGTAGGACCTCCTTACCTCACCAACGCTACGGACTCATTCCATTTAATGCAGGTTCTTCCTCACCCTCAGGCCCATCAGTCTCCATCCATTGATCCCATGATCCTTTCCTTCCATCCCATCTAATCAAGGCTGTGCATGGTCAGGCGATGTATAATGATGAACCCATCCCATTTAATCGAGGCTGGCATGGTCAGTCGATGTATAACGATAGACAAGTGTTTAAAATGTTAGAACATGTCAAGGATATAAACACCGTCGAGAACCACGTCAATGCGCTAGCTTCATATAATGCAATTAATTTGCTATAAATAAATTTGTGGGCCCATATCTTGGCCACTCTTCCACACCATTGATATCGTGTCCTTCCCCGTGTCATTTTGGTTGTCCTTCACCATAGATTCTAAGTGTTCTAGCATAAAGTCATAAAGTCGTGCCTACGTGCTACCAGATCTCAGCGCAATCAAATCTGGAGTTGATCGTCCCGTCCTCAGTTCTCCGATCCTAACAGCTCATGTATTAGGCACCCTTGCCCATCCCACCTCAACCGGATAGAAGCACCAAACCTTGCTTTACCCCGCTACAGAAGAGAATTTCTCTAGTGCGGATGCTTTTAACCAGTGACCTTTTGGTGAAGGTTATGATCCACAAGTGAGTGAGTGCCAGGGCTATACGCAGACCTTTATTTTTACCCACAGCTTAGAGCGAATCTATTAAGGAAAATATGCGGCAAGACAAACCTACTTTTGAATTGTTGAGTCTACGCTGGAAAGCTACTATTATATAAGTAATAGTTTCGAACTCCAATGCGCGATCCTTGCATCAGCAGAGATCTGAAAAACGAGAGGGAAAACATCTACTATATAAGTCATAGTTGTGGATTTAAGCAAAACTATAGTTTAACTTATCATAAGTATACTTGATGGCAGTTACTTCAATGGAAATGATAAGGTGTTGTTTTGTTACTTCAAGTTCCTACTAAATAAAATGCTATACTAAATGGAATGCTATGTTAGAATGGTATACTAAAATGAATGCTATGTTAACACCGAGGGACATCTCCTAATGGTATATTAAATGGAATGCTATGTTAGAATGGTATACTAAATTGAATACTATGTTAGCACCCAGGGACATCCCCTATGTAGCAAGTGAGGATTAACATCCATGTAATAATGGTCTTGTTTTACCGGAGAACATCATTCAGTTCTTAAAGTTCTTTGCTTGAGTTAGTTTGAAACGTTAATGTAATATAAAGACTTGTCTGAGTTATTTTAAATCTTGATATAATATAAACAAGTGATATTGTTTTTTCATAATTAGTAATTTGATTTTCATAAATAGTAATTATTATGATTGATTTATTGTGTTTTTTTAGAGAGATAACTAAATATCAAGTTTTTATTTTTAAGTAAATCAATGATTGACTGACTACAAATTTATTATAGTTTCGTTTAATTTTTTTTATTAATTTCAAATGCTCTCCTAAAATAATATAGCATAAACATTGTTTAGCTATTTTCGTTGTTTAGCTATTTTCGATCTTTGTGTTTGATATATTTTGATTCATGACAATATTTCCAACAAAAGAAATGAAGTTTTAATTATATCATGGAGAGTAAATTCAAATTGTCTCGTGCCTTAAAGAACTCATTGGAATGTAGAGGAATTTTCCATCGGCCAATGATACCAATAGTTGGTATATCATGACAGAAATTTAGTTGGGGTTTCCATGTTCAGATCTACTTTTGCATCAACAGTGTAACTGGTTCGAACAGTAAAATCTAGTTGGATGGGCGAACGATAATTCCAATAGATTATTGCATCGGTGAAATAGTTTATTGTGCAATCAGTGATTCAATAATTGCTCACTGTTGATAACTTAGAACGTTCTTGCAGCCCTTACTTTGTAAGGATTTAACAGCTAAAACAATGTCACAACAAACACTGAAGAGATCGTATAGGATCACGGAATGCCTAAAATGTCTCTTATCTTTAGATTTATATTCATATTATATTTTTCTGATTTGAAAACTTCCCAGTACGTACTCTTGAGTCAATTTTCAAAACATATGGCATGGCATCGGCCTTAAAACTATGTTGGGGCTTGCCAATAAATCACGTAGTGCCTCAGATTGTGGCACTTTTTCTTTGGAACAAGCTCTCAATACTATGATACAAGAAAGATTATTCCCCTGGAACTTTCTCTATAGTCCTCCAAGGTATGCTTAAATTAAATTTCTGAACACGTAATGGTGTTTGCAATATTATGAATGATTGTATTACTGAGTACAATACCGCAGTACACTCAGAAGATGGAAAGAAAAATGAAAAGATTTCGGCACCTGTAATGCAGGGAAGCAAAAGAGGGAGGGATACTAGCCCACGTCTCTTTTCATCAATTCCAAAGCTGTAATTAGTTTATTATCTGATTTCAGGCCCGGCAAGGACTACCACCGCTTGCGGATCTTGTTATTAATAGATATGTTACGCTAAATTCAGTTATTTAGCATTGTTAACCTTATTACTGGATAGGCAAAGAATTCAGTTATTTAGTATGCCTTATGATTTTAAATACAATGATACAACATTGAAAGCTTTTCAAATAAAAATTAATAAGATTTTTCTATTTATATATGATGCCTAAAATTAGGTCGTCTATATATATAATGACGATAGGAACGTGAATTGGTTAAACTGGGGAATTTAAGATATTTTTAAAATTTTATTATAGATTTTTTAAGATTCATTTTATTTTAATTAACCAGACTTTTGTAGAGGTAGGAGTAGAGTTTAATATTAGTTATTAAATATATTTTTTTAGGTAATTGTAGAATGAGTTTCTATAAGTTTAAAAATATTAATGTTTTTAGGTAGTTAAAAAGGGAAGTAATATTAGTGTTTTTATGTATTATTTTAAATTAGTGTTTTTAGCTAGTTAAAAAAGAGGTAATATTAATGTTTTTAATTACTATTAGGTCATAGTGGAATGCGTTTCTAGAAATTTTAAAATAATAGTGTTTTTAGGTTGTTAGAGTATAATACATAATTTGTTTTATGATTTTTATTCATGAAATTAAAGATTCTGTAATAAATTTCAAATTTTTAATTTAATATATCAATGTGTATGGGAAAGTTAATTTGGGCATAATATATATATTTTAAAAGTATTATAGTTATTTAAGAATTTTAAAGACGAGAATTTACATTAAAGTAAGTTTGGTATAATTTTGTATTAAGCAAGTTATAATGAAATTTGATCTTTATAAACATCAAATTGGTTGGGAATAAATATTGAATTTGCTTTTATTATAATTCATGGTTTTTTTGGCATAAAAATGTTGCTAGTTTAGTTATTGTTAGGACGATGTGGTAGTTCTGGTAGTTCATGACAACCAATAATTTCTTAATGATTTTGGAAATTAGGGTTGATTGAAGGAGATTATCTTGTTAGAATATTTATATGTTAACATGTTTTAATTTATGTTTCATATACTAGAAAAATAAGTATAAAGATATAAGAGTTCTACAAAATGAAGGAAATTTTCTAAGAGGGATGTCCAATGATAGTAGTGTGAAGTTATCTAAGAAGGAAGGATAAAGGAGAACCTTACAAAAAAAAATTATGACAATAAATGGTATCCCTTAGAACCATGACCAACTTGGAATGATGTTCATGAATAGAAAAGAGTACTACATAGACACTTAGGGTGATTGAGGAAAAAAAAAAGGAAATCAACAAGTGGCAATAACATACTCTAGAACATGAAAGAATTTGGATTTAGGAACTATCATGATTAAATAGCTTCGCACTCTTGATATCACAAGTGAATGATGATTGAAGATGATTAGTGAGTGTCATAGTGATGACCTATAAAATTCCAAATGGCCAAGATAGAAAGTATGAACTAGAACACTCATATTGGTGTAAGTGAAAACGTCTATAGGAAAATATTAAAGGTAACAACTGTCTACCATTAACAAAGAAGATGCATTTTGTGATAAGTTGTGGCTTAGAGACTTGATATGGAGTAGCACACCAAGTCTATGATATTGGTGTTGAAAGAAGCTATTTCCAAGCACACTAACCATATGGAACATTTTGGTGGATTAAGCATGACAACAAACATAGACATTGATGACCTAATTTTTGAATGCCATTAAGTAGAAGGGTACTAGAATGGATACAAAAAATATATATAGTGATCATGGAATTTTAATTTGATATTGATGATTTAAAGAATGATTGTACAATTGGTAATATCTTAACGATGAATTTCACAAAATTCCTTGGGGGAGGAAGATTATATGATGAGAGATTAAGTCTCAATATAATGAGGCTCATTTGAAATTTAGCGATGTACTTAAATCAATGTACCTATGGTGTAAACGATCAACTTCCTAGCTAAAATAAGTGGAAATGGTTATTGAAAAGTAATTGGTATCTTGATGAAAACATTGCACTAATAGTATTGGTGAGATAGCCTAGGTCCTAGAGGGATGTTGAATAATCTTATTCAATAGTTGATGTTCATTGTTTATATAAGCCATTGAAATTGATTCATGATAAGAATAGTTATAATTGTATTATTGCTCTATCTTTGAGATGATTCTCATATTTATAATGTTATGGTATAAGGTTTTGTTGATGTGTAGTTCCATTTATTTATGTGATGTCATGATATATATTTGATACAAATATGTTGATGTTATAACTTATGATGGTATTTCATGATGTGAAGCATGTGGATTTGCATGCAAATTTTATGACATCCAGGAGCATGCAATTTTTACTATTCAGAATGTTGTGATAAAAATGTTATTATTTTTCATGATGACATGCAAGAATTGACATATGGATTATTGTTATGATGTTATGATTATAACTAATGCATTGATTGCATGTTGAGATGTGGTGATTGGCAAGAAATCCACAAATGGGCCAAGAGGGCTAGTTTATTTGATGATCTCGTGGGAGCCCATACCTGTGAGGGAGAATATGTAACACCATATGGGTTGGGGACAAACTCAATCAACACTACATATTCCAGTGGTTCCTTTATATTGTATAGCTCTTCATGGATAGCTCTTGAGGGGCTATGGGACCGTCTTGAGGAGGCCAAGTGCCTGATATTGTAGGCTAGGTGCCTGATAATGGATTGGGATGCCGAAGTCTAGTGGGGGTGTAAGGACTTTGATGCCTGGGGTTGTGCACCTTAGTGAGTGTGGAGGGAGTGGGTCAACCTTTCAATATGCATGGAGTATTGAGCTGGGTGTTTGCTTTGGGGCAGATGAGGTCTGAGTCGGGCGTGAGCTTTGAGCTAACCTTAGGCTATGGTACAAACCAATGAGGCTTATGCCTGGTTTTGAAAGTGGGAAAAGGGACAGATATTCCTTGAGATTTCTTGGGTGTTGTGGAAACTTTCGATGTCTGTCGCTTATACTAGTTTAGCATAGGGTGTAGGGAAAACTTGAAGTAACAAATAACTAAATAAATAAAATGTTGAACGATTCAACTTAACTTCAAGATGAAGTTCCTTAAAGAGGGGGAGTATGTAATGTCCTCTAATAATAATAATAATAAATAAAATAATATAACATTAAAATATAAGTAAATAGATGAAAAACAATAAATAAAATATAATAATGGTAAATAAATAATAAATTTTTTAAAGAAAATATAATAATAGTAAATAAATAATAATAATGAAGAGAATATAATAAGAATAAATAAATAAATAAAATAATAATATTATATAATAATATATATATATATTATATATATATATATATATATAATATATATAATATATATATATATATATATATATATATATATATAATAAGTAAAATAAAATAAGAAAGCGATTAAATTAACAGAACTATAAAAATAATAAAAATAAGTAAAGCTAAAAAAAAAGTAAAAGTGAATAAAATAAGAAAGAATTAAATTAAGAGAAATATTAAATTAAGTAAAACCTGAAATAATAAAATAAAAGTTGCATGTTGACACATGGAATGTGTGCATGCAGACCCATTTCCATTGTTTGGTCTATTTAATGGACGATGAGGAAGATGAGATGCATCATTCCTTCATCCATTCTGTTAGGAGAAAAGTGTTTTTAGACAAAGGATTCCCTAGCAATAGTATGTTGATTGAAGGCTCAAGAGTGGCTAACTGTAGAAATATTATGTGCAATTGAGCCAACAGTTGGGTGGAGAATTGTCCCCAAAACTTTGTTGCAATTAATGGGATTCAAATAGCATTCAACTTTGAAATTACAAGCAAGGAATATCATCGCTACAGGTAAGTTTCCTTTGTTCATATTTCTCAAAATTTCTATGCTAATTAGTTAAATAGTTGTGTGTTGATTTTTAATCATATAATTTGATTAATTATTTGTATATTTTAAATCTAGGTTGTTATATACCTAACATTATCTCTTCGCATCCCCCACCATGATACCACTATCGTAAAACTTAAAACCATGATGCCATAGAATCACAAATTGTTACAATGTCATGCCACGTTCAAAGAATTGTACACTAATGACTAAACTATTGAATATTTTGATGACTCCTTGTCCCCTAATCCTTATCCTCAAACCATTATCATCCTTCTTTACAACCCTACTACTACATATCCAATTTTACTTTTGATGACCAAAGAACATTCTGCAACATCTTCAAAAGAATCGTTTTACTCATAAAATTCAAATAACAAATAAGTTTTCCACCATAACTCTAAAAACTAGAAGTCCAAACAATCTCATTTCCATAATTGTGTCATGTGTCTTCAACGATCCACTATCCCTACATGTCTCCTTATTAGCTAAGCTAGGTACAACAAGATGACCCTTATATTATTATTAGTAAACATTACACAATCACCTTTTCCATAAGACCTTTCTTAAGACATGGTTGAATTTGATTCCTCTCCCCTTGATTACTTTACTATACTCTTGGGAATCCCTATTCAATAATACAAAATTCCTTATGCAACACTTATTACAACACCTATTATCTCTTTAAAGAATGAAAAACCTATGGACTTACCTCTAACTACAATACCTCTAACTTGTTTTATTACAACCTAGCATGTCAACTTACACAAATGGCTTCTCATAGTTTTACCTCACATCCACACACTACATCTAGTCTCTTTATCCATCGTATAGACCCTCCAACTAGGCCATTATAATCCTCATCCTTCCACCCCACCACATTTTCATGACTCTTAGATTACCCCCAAAGCT
Source organism: Pinus taeda (assembly GCA_000404065.3). Lineage (NCBI taxonomy): Eukaryota > Viridiplantae > Streptophyta > Pinopsida > Pinales > Pinaceae > Pinus > Pinus taeda. The sequence goes on from APFE031368662.1 coordinate 70,133, forward strand.
ATAATTTTCTTTTCCTCATGGTCCATCCCTTTATATTATGCCCTCCTTCATATAGTTCTCTTATTGACTACAACAATGAGATCTAAAACATCTATACCAAATTTGAGATTGCATCATTCTATTGCACAAAATAGTGAGATTCACTAGCACTAGCACCCCATCACTACACTCTTATAGAGAACAATTACTCAAACCATTTTTCTCATTAGTTATAGGTTTATTATCATTATAAAATACCTCTTATGAAACTTCAAAACACTATGAATGTCAATGATGAAAGAAATATTCTTTTTGCATCAACTATAGTTCCTCAACCTTAATGTTCTATTGCTACATCCACTTGGTTAGATATTTACTACATCCACATCACCCCTCTAATTGTATCTTTAATTCTTCCCAGCTCCATTATGCACCTTTAGTGCCAAATAGGGTTGGACATACATTTTATTTTCATATTTACACTCGGAAATTTCTTGCATTGCCACTAACATGTAATTGACATCTACACCACATTTCATATAAATGATCAACTATTAATTTTGGATTTTTCTTGTTCTTTACAACCTCGAAGCAACACTTCACATAAATTTTTATGTGCAAGACACATTTTTTCTAATAATTATTATATTCCTTAGTGTGATGCGACAATGGCTATCCATATTATCTTGTTGTTGCAACTATATTTTTGGGCTCTCACACACATCTAGTTCCATTCCACACCATCCAAGACAAGCTACATGCTACCTAATGCATATGCTTTCTGACTAGGACATCCATGAACCTGATACCGAAAGTCTCCAAAGTGTTATATGGGAGACATGGTGCATTATTTGTAATAATTTGAATCTAGTTTTTGTCACTCATTCTTGTCTCAAGGATTAGAAGTATTTCCTCAACTCAGAACATGGTAAACATTCTCTTTGATCTTGATTTAGCACTCTGCTAATAACTCTCTATTACTAGCAACATGTATGAGTCCTTTTCTAGTTACCCATCACTTTCACATAAGATGAAGTAAGTATGACTATCATATTTTTGCACTCTCCTCTTAGTAAAAATGTAGATAATCGAAAACTATATTCCACACGCACATCATCAACTTCTATACACTTCACCAACATTTAATTTCATTTAGTTTACTAGTTTTGTCTCTCATGCATATATATCTCAATCCAATTATATTTCATTTTAGTTAATTTCTAGCATGAAGTTTTTCACTTGGAACAATGTCTCTCTACATGACTATAGTATCATTATTCTAGCACAACATTCCACTGTAGGGTTATATATTATTTTGGCATGGGATGATATTCAAAAAATTCATTTAACATTAGGTAATAACACCATTGTTCATACAAAGCTTCTTCTTCTTGTAGTACACTATTCAACATAGATAGATTTCCCATCCAATGTTTTTCCTCTCCTTATATCCATTCATAAACTACGTGGAAAGAAATAATTCTTTAAATCTAAACCGAGAAGAAGTAATATATAACATAGGCACATCTTCGATGGAAAAAACCCTATAGGAAAGTACTCACACTTCACAATAGATTCATCGAGAAAGACAACAAAGCTTGTTAGATGAGTTACATCTTTCCTCCCTTGGGCTATGTGAATTCCCTTCTTTAGAATTTCTTACATTGTTCAAGTTGCATACATTTGCATTATTTATCATTTTCCTCCATCCTTCAATCTATGTGCATTTTAGTTTATTTTTCGTATTTTTGGGTTGTGGGTTCATGGACCCTTTATAAAACTATAAAAGGATCATTTGGATGGATGAATAAAGTAAACAAACATGTTATGATCTCATATATTTTCTAGGATTTTATTGTTATATCTAGGTTTCCTTTTATACCAAACACAACACTCCTCTCTATATCTTTGTGTTCAATTATAAAGAACCTTGTGTGTTATTAGAAAAATTTTAGAAGTTATTAATTTATAGTCAAAATATCTAGTAATATCAATTATACATGGTTCTATAAATATATTCTAAAATATTTCATAGATATAACCTTTATTAAAGATTCATGTGCTTTTATGGGATGCATTGCAAATATTTTAATTTGAGCTTATTGGCAGGGATCAAAGGGCAAATTATTGAGGTTTTGATATCTAGTTTTAAGATTAGCAATTTTTTCATCAAAAGTTCTAGCTATTTAAAAACACGAAACATTGTTGTGGTCATGATGCCATTTTCTTCTTGTAGGTATGTTCCAATTACCACAACATAAATTAGAATCATATTTTTCATGGAAATTAAGCTTGGTATATATGTATAATCAAGTTCCTAGTTTACCAAACACATTCTCCTAAATTATTAATTCAAGAAATGCCTAAATTGTTACTTGCAAATATAAAAAGAAAAATCTTTCCAAAAAAAATCACTTAAAAAAAAAAAAATATCTCGCTTGAGACAATATTTTATTAGGTGTACTTTTGTTTCTAATTGATGAAAGGGAGAAAAGGTGTGAATTACACTTCCTACAGTAATCAATGAGAGAAGAATATGCATAAATTATAAAGCATTGTTGTAGTAATAAATAACAGATAAGCATACAACCACTAAATAACAGTTTCTTTGGGAAAACCCTTCTAGGAGAAGAACTTCACACTTAATGCACATAATGTATTTTCTAACAAGTAAATGGTTTCTATACATTAGAGAGTCTTTGTGCTCAACCAGAGTTCTTATAATATATTATCTAACAAATAAATGGTTGGTATACATTAGAGAGTCTTTCTGCTCAACAAGAGTTCTTAGTAATGAGATCATTCTTTCTTATCATTGTAAAACAAATTAGGCTTACATTATGCACTTTAGGAATACACTATCCATTCATGCCTATAGAAGCCAATAATTCAACTCTTGAGGCCTATACCATATGGTATTTGACAATAGAGTATCCCAAACCATTAAATAGGCTTCCTTGTATGAAATACCATGTTTAACTAATACCATGGGCCCATAAGTAGTGAAAGGTAAACCTATGATACATTGTATTGAAAATATAATATATAATTTATGACCAAGTCAATATTAACCCAAAATTACCCCTTTAAACTTGACTTGGAAAAAATTCCTATCCTCCTCAATGTTTATTAACAAGGCATCTAAAAATACAACATGCCCCCTATCACCTTAGTCTACATCTAGTCTTTACATTGGTGAAGCATCAAACCTTGGGTATGCATGCATGTAAAAGGTGCTACAACTATATTTTCATTTTCATATGTGATAAATATAAATGCATAAAAATATTTACAATTATATGCCCGAACATTTGATGCTATGAAACATCAACCTATTTCACTACTAGCATCACTGCTACGTGAAATACAATGAAATAGACCAAGTGTTATGAAGAAAAACTCACTTGAAAAGAGGAGAGCCCTCATTTGAAATTTCACAGAATTTAAGGCAAATGGGGGGTAGAACAATATGTGGGGATATAAAAATATTGAAGCAAACAATCAATTAAAGCATTCAAAAAACAAGAAAGTTACTATTGGTGTACCTTTTTACTGACGATTGTCCTATCATGTCCTAGACTAGTGAAGCTCTTGGGATCTAAGCTTTAGCTCTTGTGACTCGCTTCTTGCACACAAGGAGACAACAATAACTTCCAAACATTTTCTAGAAACTAGTTGTTGGAAACAAAATTCCCCAAGCTACTTGATGTTATCAAATGAACATTAGCATACACATGAATAAATAGAAACAAAACTATGCAAGTAACATGGATTAAATGAACAAGAATCAATGGAGGGGGAAACTTAAGATACATTACATATCAATAAGATGAAAAATAAAATACATGTATCAAAGTTACCTCAAGCAAGAAGAAGTCTCCTCTAGCTCCTTGCCACGATTCTCCTTTAGCCTCTCTCTGAATTCCAACAACATAAACTTACTATATTTCGTCCTTACTCTTTTATTTGGTATGACCTTCATTATATAGATGGAGTCTGTTCTATTTTGGTATGCATGGATGAGATTGAAAACTTGAGTGAATTAGATGAAATTGGAGCTGAAATGTTAGTTCAGGGTGATGTGTATGAGGCCTGATTTTGATCCCACGCTGATTCTCTTTGGGAGTATCAATTATGAAGCATGATAGGGTGGTTGTAGTATAGCAGTGGTGCAGCACATGACTACTAAACACTTCATGTGATGCAACTTGTGACTGATTGCAATTTTCTTGAAGGTGGGTATGACCTTTCTCAAAATTCAATTTTTCCAAGGGAAAAGTTGTGGCATTTTAGCAACCTTTTTGAGGGAAAAGTTGTGATGTTTCTCAAAATACTCCTTTTATACCTCCCTCCCTTACATATAAACCCCTTTGCACTCCACATTCCTCATTCCCAACAATACATACAATATTTTGATTCTATTTTTAACAAGTAAAAAATCACATTTTGTACAAAAATGTGATCAAATATTGGTCAATAAGGTGAAGCACTTATGGTAAAAAGTTATATTATAGGCTAATATAGATCAAGGAACAATTTAGTAATGGTCCACTTTTAGTTAATGGTTTGAAATTAAAATTCCTATCTAACAAAGTTAAAATATGATAAAAAGTCAATTACAACTAAAAGACCATGACATAAGATTCCTGATCTAAAAACTTAAAGTATGCGATTTGATGATTGAAATGAAATTCTTCATGTTCATAATAGTAAATTATTCATATACACGAATGGTAGGTATAATCCTCTATTCAGTCAATCTAACAATTTGATATGCTTCTTGTTGTGCCTCTCCTCTCATATATTCTTGATCTAAAAACTTAAAGTATGTGATTTGATGATTGAAATAAAATCCTTCTATGCTAGTAACAGTAAATTATTCATATACATGAAGGGTAGGTATAATCCTCTATCCAGTCAATTCGACAATTTGATATGCTTCTGATTGTGCCTCTCATAAAAATTCATAACTTAAAGTACCTTTTTTCCATAACATGTTATCTTATAAGTTCAAATTTTTATCATTCAGAAGGGCTCAAATTGTTCTCGAATTGTTCTTAATCTATAATGAGGTCTAAAATAGATAAGTTATTAAACACTTCAATATTTTTTTCATTCCCTTCTTTGAAATAAGTTGAAGTGTAGAGTTTATTAGATATTTTTCGTTTTTCATTGATTAACCTTTTTCTCTTAAATACAATCTAATAAAATATGTATCTAATAAAATTATATATTAGCAAAAATATCTAAACTGTTTTTGAATCATTCCTTCTTTGAAATAGGTTGAAGTGTGGAGTTTATTAGATATTTTTCGTTTTTCATTGAATGACCTTTTTCTATTAAAAACAATCTAATAAAATTATATATTAGCAAAAATATCTAAAATCGTTTTTGAATCTTAATCCGAGTTTATTCCAATGCCATGCATTCATCATGTGTTATGGCCATAACTGAAGTCAATATATGGAAATGATTGCAAGGGATATACTTATATATTATATTCAGAACACAAAGTATGGTCTTTAGAATGTAATACGATGTAAGTATGCTCAAGATTCCTAAATATTGTCTCTCACATAGTTTCAAAAGTTAGTAACATGAGAAAAGTTCGTTAATCTACGTTCACCATTTTTCAACGTGTGAGGTTTAAATTTAAACATATTTCTACTTAACATTAACTGTGAAGTAAGTTACTATAAGTGTACAATATATCCTCTTAATTTTCATACATATCATAAATTGAAGCTTTTCTATTAGAGTTTAAATATATTTTATATTTTGGGAAATGGTAAACTATTTAAGTCGTACAACGCATTATTTTCAGTTAGCAAGTTAAGTGAATTTGGCTTATAGTTCACTTTTGAAATTGCAATTTCAAGATCAAAACAACCAACCTTTGGCGCTGAAATATTCATTGCACGTCGATTTAAAGTTGTTAGCTTCTATAAAATGAAATATTCATTGCACATTGGTGTAAAGTTATTCGCTTCTATAACATGAACATAAACATAGTTTTGGGAAGGACACACATACTAGTAAAGAATGAATCTAGTTCTAATAACTTTAGGATTATCACATAAATAATAATAAGGTTGCTGGAAACATGTCTTAAATTCACAAATGGATTCCCCAACTTTCATTTGTATATCAACGATTTAGATGCATCTCAATACCATCTTTTTCACCGGTGCTTTAAGAAATATTTTTAATTTTAGACTAAATGTGAATTATGCTAATGGTTACAATAACATACTAGTGTGAAACAATGTCTTCAAAAGTGGAAGGAAACAACATGGAAACAATGTGACATCCCTCAATTTGACCCTGGTTTATGTAGTATTAGATTATGACTGTATTGTTAGTGTGAAAAGCCACGACTAGATTATACAATGACTAAGATTCTAAAATTAATTGTTTAAAATTGATTATCTAACAATTAAAGGAATGATCGTTCGACAAATCAATAGCCTAAGGGAAGCTTGCTTGCTAGCTTCCATGCTTTAAAATACCAACCATAAGTGAAAGTTGAGCCACTAGTTGCAAGCCAATTGAATCCCTTTAAAGGAATTTGGTGAGGTAAGATTAGGGAAAACATGTTGCATGTCATAAACCATTCATTAGATAGTTAAGTTATAACAAAAGTCAATTCTGACCCATTGGAGTGACTACATTGACAAACATTTATGAGATGGGATTGGGTGGTGTGCGCAGAATATTGGACCAATCCCATCTCCCTTGTAGATCAAGGATATGGACAGTTGCCTTAGGAAGAAGGAGGATCAAAAAGATAAGGAGGATATTCAATGGGAAAGAAGAAAGCAAAAAATGTGGGATAGAGAGGAGAGGTGCAGTGGAGGGGTCGCGAGAATGATGAAATATATTGGGGAAGGAAGAAGAACATTGTTGAAGGGAGGACATAAGGAGATGAGGGAGACATTTTGATGCTTTCTCTAATAATAATAGTGAATCCCTTAGTCGTAGGTTGTAGAGCACAAGGGGCTATTTGAACTATCAATAGAAGAGGTCAAATTTTAGACCTGATTGTTGAGCCTGGTTCTAATTTGAATCACTCGTAAAGCCCTGTGAATAAGCATATAGAAGTGAGTGGGTCACTGTGATGCTTATTGCTAGAGAGCGTTTGATAAACTATGAGGATAGTGAACTCCACTTCCTGAGTGTCTATCAAATCATTTGGTGTGAAAACCCTAAGAAAACAACCCTTCATACGCACTACAACAAAATATGGAAATAGCACCTAAAATTGCACCAGAATTTAGTGTTTTTCAGTTCATGAATTAGATGCCTTTCCCTATGAGAAAATCGGCAAGACTAGGTATGTTTGTCCTAGCACCATAGTTTTCGTTGTAGATCGATCCAAAAACAACATCCGAAATAGTGCTGGAAAAATGACGCCATAAATAACGCTCGAAATAACACCTGAAATAGTGCCCACACAATTTGCCTGGAATTGTATCAAAAGTTTCAAAGGAAATAACATCGTAATTAGTACCAAGAATAATGTCATAAATAGTGCCATTATTGCACCGAAGATAGCACCATGACTTGCTTCCAATTTGGTTTCTAGTTTGGCTTCCAGTTTAATGTCCAATTTTGCTTCATGTTTTACTTCCAGTTTTTATTCTAGTGTGGCTTCCACTTTTTCTTCCCATTTTTATTCTAGCGTGGCTTCTATTTTTCCTTCTAGCTTTGCTTCTTGTCTGGCTTCAATTTTTTCTTCTAGTGTGGCTTCCAATTTTGCTTCCAGTGGTTCTTCCAATTTTTCTTTTAGCTTTTATTCTAATGTGGCTTCCAATTTTGCTTCTAGTGTGGCTTCCAATTTTGCATCCAATTTTTCTTCGAGTTTGGCTTCCAATTTTTCTTCCAGTGTTTCTTCTAGTTTTGTTTCTTGTGTGGCTTCCAATTTTTCTTCCAGTTTTGCTTCTAGTGTGGCTTCCAATTTTACGTCTAGTTTTGCTTCTAGCGTGGCTTCCAATTTTGCTTCCCATTTGGCTTCCATTTTTGCTTCCAATTATAGGTAATAACGCCAGGTTTAGCATCAACTTGAGTGCCAGTTTTAGTGCCAGGATATGCGTCCAATTTGGTTTCTAATTTGGCTTCCAATTTTGATTCTAATGTGGCTTCCAATTTGACTTCCATTGTTGCTTCTTTGTTTGCTTCCAAAAAATTATTATTGTTTCACGTACAGTTAAATTAATATGTTTTATTTCAATTTAATTAGTTAAATATATTGTTTCACTTAAATAAGTTATATGATTATACATCGTATGAATGCATTTAAAATATTTTATAGGATACCATTTATAAAGATATTTTTAGGGAAAGAGACATTCGTAAAAATTAACAACATAATTATACTTATTAAATCTCCATCAAAATAGAATCTACAACATCCAGTATATATAAAATAACAAGATAATTATTGTAACATGATCATCATCTATAATTAAAACAAGTGAATCAAATATCTATAATTTAAGTGAATTTGACAACATCCATAATGAATAGTAAATCAAAACCATCGTACGTAATAAATATGCAATAAAATCATCAACCAATTTCAACATATAAAAATTGACGAGTCAATACTGAAAAGATCATCATCATATATGTCTTTGGAGACTCTCTCATTACAATTCAAAAATGTATCAAATTTAATCATTGCAAGGACACAATTACAAGACCAACTCTACAAATAATCCAATTGATCATGGATAAATTTGAATTTTGGGAGTTCTATCATATCAAGAGAGAGAACAACACTTTGGTAGACAATCAATCCAACAAAGGCGTCAATTTGGTTCAAGGCGAGTTGGTGGAGGAGGGACGAATAACAACTATATGTCACATACCATGATTTCTCATAGCTTGAGGATATTGATCAGATGCTTAAGGGTAATTAAGGAGGATAATATGTCTGACTAAGGTTGCATAATTTTGGTACTAATTTCACATTAGAAAATTTCATCGATGATCACTCCAACAAAATGATGGGCCATACATTCAACAGATGGTTAAACGTGAGCATTAAATCTAAGCATGTGGCCGGCTGGGATGTTGTCAATAAAGGATTTGATATTTCTATGGCCAAGGAAGAATGTCTCAGTTCGACAGTGTGTGTTTATGGTCAAGACAAAGAAGTAATGAATTCACAATTGTTAATGTGAACAACATTAAACTCGAAGGGACTCCCCAACATCATTTTAGAGTTAAGTCTGGCTATAAGACGATGGTTGTGTAGAATTCATGCAAAGTGGCTCTCCATACATTCTTTCTGAGCCGAAGACATCATGGCCTCCTCATCAGGTAATGGCATTGGTGGCTCCCCAAATGAGTTTGACAGGGAATTCAAGTAGGAAATCAAGGGGATGATCTCCAGGACAGGTGAGAAAATAATTTCTAAGGCTTGCTCTCATTTCACCCTGGTAACAGGTTAGCTGGAAGGTTTGAAAAAATATGTTGAAATTATACAAGTGGTGGTGGGGATAATTATATCCAAGATATAAAATCTGGACTACAAGGTGGAGAACTCTGAGGTCAATGTGGAGAATGTAGTTTTTTTAGTGTTAAAAGAAACATTTGACCTTGATGATAGTGGTGAAAAGGATGTGGATATTGGTGAGGGAGGGACTCTCCCTCTAGTTTTTCTTGATCAATAGGAGTTGGAGTGGGAGTAGGGGTAGCAGAACCATTCTAGCAGGAGGAAGCGAACAAATCTGCTTTGGAGGAACTCGGCCAGAACAATGTGGACGGAACCAAGTAGTTAATTTCATGGTAATATATAGGTAGATTATGTTATGTAGGTATGTAAGTATTAATGGGGTGTTTTGGAGAAACTACAAGAAGAATGATGTAGTAAATCTAGAAAAAACATTACTACATACACAAATATATTGGTTAGAGAAGTTTTGGAGGACTCTGGAAATTTCGATGCCTTCGAATGTAATGGCACTAGACAAATTCTAGTTTGATTAATGGAAATATAAATGTTCCTTTTAAAAAAAAATAACATGTGAAAATGTTGCATGTCCAATAGTTGACATAAGTCAAAATGACACATCATGTACAAATGATATAAATAAAAATGATGAATTATGTAAGACAAAATGATACAAGCCAATATGATATGTCATGTCCAAATGATATAAGTCGAAATGATACATGTCAAAAAGACACAACTCAATAATATGGTATAGGAGGCCGTGAAAATGATAGATATAATAGTAACCATGAAAATCGACATCATAACATTATATCAAAAATGATCCATGATGCAGTCGATATGATCATGAATGTTACTAGTTGCTACCAACAACTACCTCATGATCATCATAACCATTGTGATCGTCATCATATTCTATATTGACATCAACTCATTGTCATTTGTACCTATGTCATCATGAGCATCATCTTCCATCTCAACATCGAAACCAACATGATTTTGATCTATGTGATGAGGATCATTTGGATATTTTGGGAGGTGCTTGTTCTATAAAAAAACAATAGAATGAAAAGTTTTTATTTATTTCATGCAATAATTAATTTCTTTGTTATATATCTAATATTACAACATATGAAATGAAACAATAATCATTTTACATAATATCAAAGTTAACATATGATAATAAAATTTCAAGTAAGTTACAACTAAGATGTTGTAACAACAAGCTATTTCATCTTGCTTGTCAGAGCTTGAAAGTGGGAAGCCAAAGAGGTGTTTCTTCCACCAAACACTACACAAAAACTTGGGGGATCAAGGAAACAAATTGAAACACCAAAACATAGGTAACATAAGATTAAAAAGAAGATTTTTTAACAACATATGTTGTAATGATATATGTCGGAACAACCATTATATTGAAAATGTTGTAAACATTGATGCTACAACAACTTCTACTATTGAAACTATTGAAACAATGAGCATTAGTGTGGATATTGTAACAACAGATGTAACCACAGATGTTGTAACAATTGAGGGGGTAGAAATCCATTTCATATTGCTTGTCAAAGCTTGAAAGTGGGAATCCAAAGAGGTGTTTCTACAAGCAAACACTACACCAGAACTTAGGGGGATCAGGAAAACAAGTTGAGAAGAACAAACATAGGTAACAATGGATTGAGAAGCAGATATTGTAATAAAAGATGTTGTAATAGCATATGTTATAGCAACAAATTTTGTAACAATGAATGTTGTAATAGCAAGCCATTTCATCTTTCTTATCAACGCTTGAAAGTGGGTATCCAAAGAGGTGTTTCTGCCACCCAACACTACAACATCACTTGGGGATCAAGAAAAAAATTAAGAAGCACAAACATAGGTAACAGTGGGTTGAGAAGCAGATGATGTAACCGCAGATATTGTGACAATAGATGTTGTAAGAAAAGATGCCATAACATCATATCAATGTTAAATATGCTGAAAATGTTGTAGCAGTTGATGTTGTAACACCCATTATAGTTTAAAATGTTGAAACTGTTGTAAAAGGTGATGTTATAACAACTTCTACTATTGAAACCGTTGAAACAAATACCATTACATTGGATGCTATAACAATGGATGTTGTAATAGAAGATGTTGTAACAATTGAGGGGGTAGAAATCCATTTCATTTTGCTTGTCAAAGATTGAAAGTGGGAAGCCAAAGAGGTGTTTCTACCACTCAACATTACAACAGGACTTAGGGGATCAAGAAAACAAATTGAGAAGCACAAACGTAGGCAACAACGGACTGAGAAGAAGATGTTGTAACAATGGATGTGTAACATCACCCAACCCCTCATACTTTTAGAGGAATGGGGTAAAACATATTTATCTATTTATTTACTCTGAACCCTACTTGACTTCCCAACTCATCATAGGGGCCTCACAACTAGATTTGTTACTCTACATGCTT